>MU204192.1:45522-88516 GCA_017309775.1 Paedocypris sp. Pulau Singkep
ATGTTGGGGATGGAGCTGCCAGGGAAGAGAGCAAGAGGACGACCAAGGAGGAGATATATGGATGTTGTAAGAGAGGACATGAGGTTGGCTGGGGTCAGAGTAGAAGATACTCAAGATAGAATGAGGTGGAAAGGGATGATTCGCTGTGGCGACCCCTGATAAGGGAAAAGCCGAAAGAGAAGTAGTAGTAAAAGACAGGAATCATCGGCAGAGGTGTAAAAAGTACCAGACAGCTACACCTAAGTAATAGTACAGATACTTGTTGTACAAATTACTCCATTACAAGTAACAAGTCACCAATTTCAAAAAGACTTTAGTCACACTCATTTTAGGCACAAAAGAACACCAAGAAACCGAGAAAACAAACTCTATCAATGAGGGTTTTGTTTTCTAATACAGAAACGAAATGTAACACCTCTGTTTTAAAAATGGTGGAACAAAGGAAATGAGGAAAATGTAGTAAAATAAATTTTTACCGCTGTGTTTTTAAATTTTTAATAACACCTCGTTCCCCCAAGAAATTAAACGCAATATAAATCAATGCCGGTCGTTGCGCACAATCACAATATAACGAGTAACGGTAAGTGTCCATTCAAATGTAGTGGAGCAAAGAGTACAAATACTCAATCACTAATGTAGTTGTCTGCTTCCGGACTTATTGTCCTAATTTTGTTTTTAGATAGTTGGAGCAGGTGTAACTCATTAAGTTTTCCTTTGTTCTATTCTTGGTTTTTGCAAGTGGTCAGGTGACAGATCGGCAGTCTCTTGGGGTGAAGTACTGGTTGTTCCTTTGTTTCTCTAGCTTTGTAGTTTTTGTTTGTTTATTAGATTTTCTCCCCTCGAAGTGCTCAAGCATTTTTTCGTTGGTTTCTCTTTTTGCCTCGGATTGAGATGAACCTTATTTGTATTTTTTTAAGAAGTTTCTGGAACCTGCCAACCCAGCAGCCAGGGTTCGAATCCCGCCTGTGACAGTAGTCAAGTAGAGAGTAAAAGTTGCTTTTATTTTTGATACTCAGTACAACTAACAAAGTCCATTTTCTCAAGTACCTTGCTCCTCAGGGTGATTTTGAGGTTTCCGTAGGCTGGGTGATGGAAGCGTGGCATTGTGCTGGAGGTGCACGGTTCCCACATGAGCTCACTCACTTCCTTTTCCACCCATTTCCACTCCGGCTGCCAAGAAGATCATGTCAGGATTGTTCCGCAGCCCAAAGCCTCATTAAATAATTAGCAGATTCATCCATTTCTGTTTCCTTTTCACTCTTTATTTCTTCCATTCATACAAACTGACATTTTATTGATTTCTTCCTTGTTGCTTTTTTGTTCTTGAGGCCTATGGAAAGAAAAACAATGGGGGAAAAAATGTTAGTCTGTATCTGGGTAAAAGAATGGAACAGTACATAATAAAATCAGTATACATTGTTCAAAGTAAATAAAAAAAAAATCAAAGAATGAAAGGCCATCTCCTTAAATTATTAAAATGATACAGTAAAAATATTTATTTTCAATCAGCCTCAGTTAGTTTCTCTGAATTGTACAGTACTGACGTATATTTTCAATAATGGCATGCATGCATACAGAAACACAGGCAGACTGACAGAAAGACAGTCAGACAGCATACATACAGACAGACAGACAGACTGACGTTCTGCTTCAGCTTTTCTTTGTTCCTGCGCTCTTCTGAAATCAATCACACAACTTCACAATCTCTCTTACTCTCTCCTTCTCTTTCTTTCTCACCTTATCTCTCTCTTTCTCTTTCTTTCTCTGTCAATCCCTTTTCTGATCTTTTTTTTCTCTTTCACTTTCTCTCTCCCTCACTGTTTGTGTCTCAATACTTTTCTTCCTCTCTCTCTCTCTCTCTCTCTCTCTCTTTGTCTTTCTCTCTCTTCTTTGAGACAGTTAAAACTGTGAAAAGCGCCCTACAAATACTCATTATTCTTCTTCTTCTTCTTCTTCTTATTATTATTATTATTCTTTCTTTCAAGCTCTCTCACTCTTGTGATCTCACTCTTCTGATATCTTCTCTCTCTCTCTCTTGGCTGATTTTGGAGGTTTCCGTAAGCCAGGTGATGGTTTCATGGCATTGTGCTGGAGGTGCCCGGTCCCCGGTCATGAGCTGCATACAGACAGACAGATGGACGAACAGACGGGCGCCATGCCTGCATACAGAAAGACAGACAGTGGTACAGACGGATAGACAGACAAACAGACTGATGGAAAGACAGTCAGACAGGCATACAGAAAGACAGAGAGACAGATGGACATACTGACAGACATTCAGACAGACAGACTCAAACACAAACAGTAGACGAAGAAAAGAATCCATCTGTGAGACAAAATGAGCTAAAAGAGCTAAAAGCAATCACTCTTCAAAGGATAATAAGGAGGGAAGAGTTCTGGCTGAAGGACTCCTGCGAGAAGTGTTTTCCTCACATTAACTGATAAAGAGTCGGTGATTCTCACATCTCCTCCGCCTCGAAACACATGTGGAGACAATTGAGTCATGATGAAATCATTATCTTGAGCTGCTCGGCCTCCTCGTAAAGCGATGGTTCCTCAAGCCCACCAGACTCTTCCTAATTGACAGGCTTACGAGTCTTGGGCGTAAACTAAACAGGCGTTCGCTACCATTGCTCGGCGTTGTCTTTACTAGTCTTCCACACCATGGGAGTGTCTTTTTCACGGTCCACATGGCACTTGGCGTGAGGAAGAAGAAACAGGGGTGTCGGAGCTGATCCCAGCAGGTCGGGCTTTTGGAAATGTCAGATGTTTCCAAGCATTAACAGCATGACTATTAACTTCAATTGCCTGTGTGAAGTGTCACGGCTTCTGAAGGTCCGTGTCGCTGTCGGACGCAGGACAACCACAAGCTGTGCATTTCTTCACACGATCGCCACTGTTGCACATTATTGAAGCATTCATTTACAATGTTAATCTTTAACAAAATGCAATGACTGAAAACCAGATAGCGATAAGAATGTGTATAAATAAAGCATGAAATAAATATACAAATTCTATATGTACATTATATGTATTTGTGCTATGTCAGTGCTTCGTCCAGGTGAGGCCCCGCCCAAAAAGACACACCCCACCGCACAAACATGCCAATCAGTATCATTTATATTGGTAGAGTATTGGTATAGACTTTATTAATTAGTATATTCGTAACTATCAGTCTGTAAATTTGTCATTACTTTTTTCAACTGGATCATCAATATTATTGAAGACGAAACAAATGAATTTTATATCTTCCTCTACAGAAAATGCTACAACTTAATTTATTCACAGACTTACAGTGCGTCACTTTGCCTGAATTTGAAACTAGGGGTCGACCGATATGGGTTTTTCTATAGCCGATGCCGATGCCGATTCTTAGAGGTCAGGGTCGGACGATGGCCGATGTTCTGCCGATTTTTGGGTGCCTATATCTTTAAGTTTCCAAACATAACATTTTTTAATGTTTTTTTTATTTTAATGAAACAAGGCATCTGTATAAATTATACAATAGTAAAAAAAAAGTCAGAATATTTAAACTACTGATTAGAAATCAGTAGTGCCAGTTCAGAAGAGCATGTTGTCGTGAAGGAAACAAAGGTGTTCAGCATGTTCCCCTGTAAGGCTGCTCCTCTTGTTAGTCTAAATATTGCCCATTTCACTAAATACCCTCTCGCTGGGTACAGAGGAGGGGGGCGGACAAAGGAATTTCTTTACCAATGGCGCAAGCAAGGGACGTTTTTGTGGTGTTTTTGTTCTTCCCTTTTGCTGAGGGAAGCTAAAAGGCTGAGTTGTCTTCACTGTTGATGTCTTGAGATCCCTCATGTGCGCACGGGGCTGGGCACGGGGTGCCGGCTTCCCATGGACATGCCTGGCTATAAATCGGCCTATTAAACGCTGCTATCGGCCGATGCCGATGGACGTAAAAACGTCAAAAATCGGGCCGATACATCGGCCGGCCGATTAATCGGTCTACCTCTACTTGAAACATTGTTATTGCATTGTTATTATCAAAGCACTTTTGTTTTTATTGATTAGATTTTTTTCCAATATACTAAATGAATGAACTTTTATTAATCTCCCAAGGGAGAAATTCTGGCAGCAAACACACAACACAATCATACACTGTATAATAATAATAATAACAAACAAATAAATAAACATTGCAAACATTAAAATTTCATTATAAAAAAAACGGTATTAAAAAATGCGCAGTGTTAAATTAAGTTAAAGTGTTACTTAGACCATGTCAGACAGATTTGTTGTGCAGTCTAATGGCCGAAGGGACGAAAGATCTCTTACAGATCATCTGTGCAGACATGGTGGTGTGTAGTGGGTGTCTGGGATTGGCTCCTCATTCTCCTCTCCAGATCGACTCCAACAGTCTCCACCCTTCTGTATCCTTCAAAAAGATTTTTTATCAGACAGTAGGGATGGGAAGTTTGATTGTTTGAACTGCCTTGGACCTTTAACTCTCAAACAGTAAAGTGAACAATTCATTTAGAGTCTTTTGTTCATTTTTTTACAGAATGCGGCGTTGTCACTCGGCTGTAACGTGAACGAACAAATGATCCAAAATCCTCCGTTTGCACAAATTGCAAACGATTCTGATCGTCCGCAGCTCGGCTTTCTTGTGGTAAATCCACAAGCGAATGATCCGAAAGCAACCTGCGCAAACTGATGAAAAGACTGTTGGGAAATGAAGTTCTGACCACTAGAATCGACTATTTGTCATCTATTATTCAAGTATAATATAAAAATTATACAAGTCATTAATTCATTCATTCATCTTCTACCGCTTCATCCTTTACAGGGTCGCGGGGAGCTGGTGCCTATCTCAGCTCCAAAGGGCCGGAGGCAGGATACACACTCTGGATTGGTGGCCAACCATTCACAGAGCGGAACACACAGACAATCACATTCACACACTCACTCATACCTGTGTGGTCAATTTTCCAATTCCAATTAGCCTGAAACCCATGCTTTCTGGTCTGTGGGGAAACCCGGAGGAAACCCACGCAAGCACGGGGAGAACATGCAAACTCCACACAGAACGGCCCCGGCCGGCCTCAAACTCACACCTCCAGTGTCAAACGGAACCTTCTTGCTGTGAGGCTGCAGCGCCACCGATTGTTACATAAAAAAAAAAAGTATTTTAAGAGAATATTAACATAATTGAACCAGAAACATAAAAAAAACAAATGTTATTTTTCAATTATTTTGTGTCTGAAAAATCAAGAGGATGCTTATATTCGCGGGGTGCTTATGTTTGCGTACATACGGTAACTTACAGAGCTCGTCTGTTTACCCTCAGATTTATTTACCTTTTATTCACTTGTCCCCTAATTCAGGTTAATTCCGCTAAAGTCCCTCCTCCGGACGGCGGGTTTTCCGCAAGAGAGCCGAAGGCTGAAAATGTGTTGTCCAGCTGTGAGGACGGCGAGGAGAGCCTGGCACTGCAGGGACGTCACCTCAGGAAGTCCAGCCTGGCCCCAGCACTTCAGGGGCAGCAGGCGGCATGTTTACACACCTGGTGTATTTATGGACCCTTCCACCGAGAGAAAGACACATCCAACAGACACTGAGAAGCCAGTGGCAGCCCCCAGAGGCTCTGTTTACATTTTCCTGTTCGAGGAAAGCATTTCCTAAAGGCCTCCGTGCGCTTTCCCAGCGCCGTCTTCAAGCCTGAGAAGCTTGATGTGAAGCAGTCAACTACAATAAAATCCCGTTATAATGGACTGCAAAACAACACATACGCACAGTAAGTTTGGAAACCATGGCTCTTGCATTTGCTGTAGATACGGTAAATGCAGATTCGAATTGTAGTTCAAATCGGTGGAATCAGATTATTGCCAAAAATATCTAACGTAAATTTTGAATAAGCGAACAAAAATGCTTCACATTTACGTTTGTTTTTTATTTTTCGCTTGCAATTATGCTTGGTTTTTTTTTTCGCTCGTAATCTTAAACTCGTAAATGCAAAAAAAAAAGAAAAAAAGCAAACGAAAAATCTAAGCAAAAAAAAAAAAAGATTTAAACGTAAACATGATTGCGAGCAAAAAATTAAAAAACAAACGTAAATGTGAAGCATTTTCATTCGTTTCTTCGAAATTTACGTTTGATATTTTTTTTTACACTAATCTGATTCCTTTTAACTTTTCAACTTTATCAAATACTGGAAGAACTCCACAATAATGTTGGATCATTTTCCCATCTTCAGCGATAAAACATGACAATTCTGATTAATGACGAGCCACAGTCAGGCTTTACACATACCACTCGAATGAGGAGTAAATCCTGACCAAACATAGTCCAGACACACACACACACACACACACACACACACATTCACACGCACGCGCACACACACACACACACACACACACACACACACAATATTGCACGTCATATCTTGTAGTTTCCTCATTGACTTCCCTCCCTCAAAGGTTTGGATATTGTTCAGATAAGATGAGAGTTCTAGAGAAGTTGAGAAGTAAATCAGATGAGAAGAACACTTGAGAAAAGATAAATCTTCAGAGGAAAATCATCCTCATCTTCATGACTAACCATGATGATGATGATGATGATGACGACAATTCCTTTGCTGTGACAACAAAAGCTTGTGGGGGTCAGTGTCTTGTCTAAGGACACTCAGTTGTAGATCTGGTGGGTTCCACAACTGAGTGTCCTTGAGCGAGAGACCGACAACCTACATGTCCCCCGACAGGCTTACACGGCTTAAGGGTTTGTGTGTGTCACTTCACTGAGTGTGTGTGTGCAGGTGTGTGTGTGTGTGTGTGTGTGTGTGTATGTTATGGCTCCTAGTGTCCATATTGACTCACTCACTCACTCACATTTTCCCCCAAAAAGTTTTTACAACATTTTCAAATGTAAAGATAAGAAGAGAGTCTTATCCTGCCAATGCTGTTTGCAGTGTAGAACTATGTGATGTAGTAAAATCATTCCGGGTCTTTCTTTACACCACACAAGCAAACATCTTCTCCACAAAAATAAGAAGCACAATAAAAAACAATAAAGGTGTTTGTGTGTCTTTGTACTGTAGTTCTGCCTGTAAAGACCGGCTGTGAAGAGCACGGCCCACCACTGCCTAAACATTGTAAGTTGATCATAAACCATCAATCTCACACCTGAACTGCTCTGTTCTGTTCCCATCTCACAGGTGAATTTAAACTTCTTACTATGTCATTTACAGTTTTTCTCAGTCGCTTTAGTACAATTCTCAGATCAGAATTGAAGTTTGCAAATCTGTGTGTGCGTTTCTCAAAACAATTTGTACAAACAGCAAAACACCATGGATTTCTTGCAAAAGCCTGTAACTTGCTAAAAATTTTTAGTTCACCTCTCAAAACTAAGTCTTTACGTCATTGAACATGTCAGTGCTATCAGAATGTCAAGTCCTTGTGTCATTGTCTACGAACAAGGCAGTCAAATTACTTAGTCATGTTGTCAATATAACTGTGTACTTTAGAGGGAGGTTCTGATGTAAACTATGTTAAGTTTTGATGACAATCATTGTGAAATGTAAGTTACACCTTTTTGTTTGATTGCAAGAGGCTGGACAAGATTCACATTTACACTTCTATATTTTATATTGTAATTTTTTGACAGACTATGTCATACCAACATAGAAAAAACACACTCAAACTATAGGGGAACACAAAGGGGAAATAAAGATAGGAAAATATTCTGTACAACAGTACAGGCAGTGCAGTAGGATTTGGTTCTCTCGACAAAAGGTCTGACACAGTTGTACTCTCAACTTTTGGCTGCAGCCTTCTACCAGCCTCAGCCATTGTGAGCTCCGGGTTGACAACATGGTCTACAAGTGTGGCTCACATGTAGGAACACCTACATGTTTTCGGTCTCTTCCTCGGTTTTGACCCCTAACTCCACCACGCAGCCTCACTCCTCTTCCTCTATTCTTCCCTCTGGCTGTTGACCCTATCCAACTCCATTGTCAGACATAGAACATTGTGTTGTGTTTCAGCCATATACAGTATATACTTGCCCATTGATTGTCAATGAGATGCACTTTTGTTAGGGGAAGTCAAGTCAGGATAAGATTTAGAAAAAAAAAAACATATAATGGAGATGTATAGAATTATGTCTGTCACATTATGACAACTTGATCAACCATTTTGCAGTTAATGACTTATATGATGAACTAATGACTAGGTGTTTTGAGGAGTAAGACTATTGCACAGTGAACTATATAATACATTTTGATCAACATGACAAAAACAATTGAAAATGTATCAAAGAGCTGAGAATTGTGCATAATCATTTGCATGATGTACCAAAGCAATTGCAACTTGTTCAAAGAAGTGAGAAACTGCTTATATGATGTGCACAAGTGACATCATGATGTGAAGATTGAACAAATAGTTTTGAGAATTTCAATTCTGATCTGAGAATTGTACTAAAGCGACTGAGAAAAACTGTAATCTAAATGACTTCTTTACACGGTCAGAGACAGGGTCCTTCCCCAAGTGGAGGAGTTTAAGTATCTCGGGGATTTGTCACGAGTCCTAATTATCGCGGACGCTGCACCGGTCCGTCATGGTGAAGAGAGAGCTGAGCCAAAAAGCCAAGCTCTTGATTTACCAGTCGATCTACGTTCCTACCCTCACCTATGGCCACCAATTGTGGGTGGTGACCGAAAGAACGAGATCCCGGATACGAGCGGCGGAAATGAGCTTCCTCCGCAGGGTGGCTGGGCTCTCCCTCAGAGATAGGGTGAGGAGGGTTGCCAGGGGTTTTTCCAGTGTTTCTTTCTATGTTGGTATGACATGCTCTGTCAACAAATTACAGTATAAACAATACAAGTGTAAATGTGAATCTTGTACAGTCTCTTGCAATAAAAAAGGTGTAACTTACATTTTGCAATAATTGTCATCAAAACTTTCGAAGCCATCGTTTACATCAGAACCTCTCTTTAAAGTACACAATTATACTGACAACACGACTAAGTCATTTGACTGTCTTGTTCATGGACAACGACACAAAGACTTGACATTCTGATAGCACTGACATGTTCAATGACATAAAGACTTAGTTTTGAGGGATGAACTAAAGATTTTGAGCAAGTTACAGGCTTTTGCAACAAATCCATATTGTTTTGCAGTGTGTACAAATTGTTTTGAGAAATGCACACACAGATTTTTAAACTTCCTGTAGCATGGAGGGCCAAGGAATGGAATTGTGGCAATTACACCATGCTACTGAATGTGCAATCTAGTTTGACACACCGGTTCGACATCCCAAGGAAGCAGAAGATGTGGATAGGAAATGAAAATTAATTTTTTAATATTTAGCAATAAAAATGTCCTGCTTGATTCAATTGGCCAATGTCCAAATCAGCAGGAGGGGTTTCCCTCACCTTGCCACATTCAATTCTGATCATAGAATTGTACTAAAGAGACTGACTGTTATGCAATTAACCATCAGTAAGAGAAAATATTACTAATTATTAATGGAGGTAGCAGGTGATGAGGCCGCATACAGGCAGGAAGTGGAGCAGCTGGTCCAGTGGTGCAGACTGTGGAGATGACAGTGGACTTTCAGAAGAACCGCCCCCACCACCCCCTCACCATCAACAACAACGCAGCGTCTACTGTGGACACATTCAGGTTCCTGGGGTTCAAAATATCACGTGACCTGAAGTGGTCTGTCCACATAGACACTGTCCGGAAGAAGGCTCACTAGAGGCTTTACCTCCTCAGACAGCCCAGGAAGTTCAACCTGCCCCAAGAGCTGCTGATCCTCTTCTACACGGCCATCATCCAGTCTGTCCTCTGCACCTCCATCACCGTGTGGTTTGGCTCATCCACCAAACAGGACAGACACGGACTGCAGCGGGTGGTCCGGTCAGCAGAGAGGATCATTGGGACTGAACTTCCATGGATCGAGCATCTGTACCGGACCAGACTCAGGAAAAGAGCCGTCAGCATCACCGCTGACCCCACACACCCCGCCCACAGACTGTTCAAGCTCCTCCCCTCTGGCAGGCGTCACAGAGCCATAAACAGCAGAACCACCAGACACAGAGTCAGCTTCTTCCCTCAGGCCGTGTTTGAGCTGAACTCTACCGGACACACAGTCTGAACCATGTGCAATAACTGCTGCAAGAAATGTTTTTTTATTTTATTTATGTATTTATGTTTATATTTGCAAAAGAGGGGAAAATACAGAGTCAATCCAAACACAATTCCTTGTTGTCATCGCAACTTGGCCAATAAAGTTTTCTGATTCTGATTAATGAAATATTTGGGGTCTTCATATATCGCGGCAATTTTCGAAAATCAGCGATATATTGCTTTTAGTCATAATGAAAAAAATCATCATCATGGTTTGAATCCATCAAACATGTGAATTACCTGTGACTGGTTGTTCACTGTTCATGGTTTGACGTCTCTATCATCACCGTGGTAATGTTGAGATAACGTAATTTACACTAGATTTTAATCATTTTCATTTCAGTTTTAACGTGCATTGTTACTTACACACTAGTTGTACCAGTTTTGTGTCAAAAGGGTGAAAAGGACTAATACAAGTAGCGTGTATTTCCCCAACTGTATTAACAAAGTTTTGTAGGTGTTTCTGCTGAAGGATCAAACCTGTGACGCAGGAGTGAGATACAAGAGGAGTGTATGCTTTCTCTCACACGTCACACGCACACTAATCACTAACTGATGTGACATTATGCAACACTTGTGCGAGTGTGTGTGGCAGTGAACTTCTGCTCCGGGGGGACGCACTGCAGACGCAGGGTCTTTATCAGCTCCAGATGCCCGGGGACGGCGTTCATTCATTCATTCATATCTCACAGACAGACTGAGGGATTAATGCGCAGACAGACAGACAGATAGATAGATAGATAGATAGATAGATAGATAGATAGATAGATAGATAGATAGATAGATAGATAGATAGATAGATAGATAGATAGATAGATAGATAGATAGATAGATAGATAGATAGATAGATAGATATCTGGAAGTGTTGCATGAAAGTGTGTTAAATGTGTGTTAATAGTTTTATTTAGTTTTATTGGACTCAAGTTTGACCACGTGAGTGTGTTTGTGTGTAGAAAATGTCTTTTGTTGACATCATAAAAGCTTTTCAACTTCATTGATGTTTACAGCAATTTATAAATAACACTCCAAACACACATTATGCTGAAAATCTACTTTCATTACTAATAAAGAAAACTACTTAAACATCAATTTAATATTACAACTCTAAATTTTCAGTTATTATATTTTTTCACGGAACAGCTTTTCTTTTAACATTTTTGTTAATAGCACGGGATAGTAGTTTCTAGTCGGGGCATTTGCATATTTACATTAGATGCACGTTAAACAGATATTCATGACCTGCTGTCACTCTGGTCACACTTGCTTTACACACACACACACACACACATACATACTTTGCTTTGTTGTAAAGTTGTTCTACGTTTTCCCCCACTGCAAACTCCAACTACAAAGTCCTTTTGGCCCGCTTCTTTTCCGACATGGCGTCTCGCTCTCATACTCCCCAACATATTATCCATAATCCCTTTGGCTTTGTTTGGGGTCGGACGGGAGGATACAGGCCGTCATATAATTAGCTGTAGCGGGCCTGCCCTCCTCTGACCCTTGACCTTTGACCTCATCAGTGGCGGGTGGCCACACACACACACACACACACACATAGAAAGTCTCTCACATTCTCGATTTATTTTCTTTCACACCTCGTAGACGTCCTAAGACTCCACGTGGCTGCCTCTTTGTCTTCATTCATTCATTCACAAAACAAAGACTCGCATAAAATGCATTCACCCCATTAGACGGCAACGATGCAGCTCCCGAAGCACCAATCCACCTGCGGCACAACAGCTTCAGCAGAGATGAACATCATCTGCCGTGCTAATGAATATAAATTAGTGTATGAAGAAGAGATAAAGTCAAAGATGGATGGATGAATGGAGAGATACGTGTGAAGATGTGCTGTTCCTCTGCCAGGTCGTTAAAGGAAGTGTTTGAGTCTCCAGTGAAATGCTGATTTGTGGCTTTTAAACAGACGTTTATAAGGCAGCAGCTCCCAAGAGCGACATGAGTCTCTCAATATCTGCACCTTTACAGGGCTAGAGAAAGATGGAATGTCTTTTTCGCACTCGATTCCCACGCCACCGTGAGCTTCTCAGCCTAGTGGGTAAAGATCAGTGCCACCGTCACTTGGTCAACTGCGTGCGAGCCAACTGGACCTTTGTCTCCCAAAAGTGGCACAAGAGAATTCCAGAACTCCGGAAACGCTGGGAGAACTTCTGTGAACTGACATAACACGAAAACACGTTCAACTCTGTTGAAGATTTTAAAACTCTTTTTCGTGTATTGTCAATAACAGTGTTACGGAGACGAATGGCCCGAATTCGGATAACAGGAAGCTTCAGTGCGTGCCAAGACTTTGGGAAAGCCAATGCCCATTACGCAGAGTGAAATATTCCGCCCATAAATCAGCTCGGAGATGAGTCTCCAGTGTGCCTCCCAATGAATATTAGATTAGAAAAGCCTTTTAAAATAATACACAACACCTACTCTCCCCTGAGTTGGGTGTTACGAAATGCTGCGAGTGTTTGAGTATTCGGGACAGAGCGAATCCGGATCCGGAGAAGTTGTTGTCCTTAGGTGAACGCAGCCGAATCGTTAATTCATGATAAAACAGCAGGAAGAGCGACTGCTTTCAATGAGCTAGAAACAGTTGGAAAAGAGCTGATTTCTTTTGGAGGTCTTCTTTTCTTTTTGAAAGCTGGCGTCTGTGTGATTTATTGCCGCTGGCGTTAATCTGGAGGACTACAGTCTGCGAACAATCCAAGTGTTTGTTCAACGGGACTCACCAGTAATTTGGCAGAGGTCTTTGTCTTTCATGATCAAATTGCAAACTCGAAAGCAAGAGTGTGTTGAGCACAACAGTTCTCATTTGCGATGATCATGACGCGCATCAGTTTCACCTGAAAACATCAAGCTGTTTGGGAGACGCCTCATCACCAAAGGAAAAACTCTAGACATTTGCAGTCATGTTTAAAATATAACACTCTATTATTACGCTCACCATCTGTTTTATCTAAATCCCCTCACTAGTATCAGGTCGAACTCTTTTGCCTTCAGAACTGAATTTGTGTAACAGACTCTAAGGTTCTGTATAAACTCTTCAGAGATTGTAGTTCATACTGACATGATCATCACACAGTAGCTGCAGATTTGTCTTCTGCACGTCATTGATGAGAATCTCCCGTTTCATCACATCCCAAAGGATCTACTGAGATCTGGAGACTGTGGAACATTAGAGGACAGTATTCCAGAAACCAGTAATTTTGTTGATTCCGTGTATAATAAAGCATCAGTTTACTGTTGTTATCTGATTATACTGTTGGTCTTCTGCAGCTCATCCTACTCAAAGTTCGAGTGTTAGGTGTCAGAGAAGCTCTTCTTTACCTTGGTTGTAGTAACTCCTGGTTCTAGTAAATAACTGTTGGTTATTTGAGTTACTGTTTCTTTCTATCAGCTGGAACCAGTCTGGTCATTCTGCTCTGAACTAATCAAGGCATTTGCTCCAAAGAACTGCCGCTCACTGGTAATTTTGACCCTTTCTGACCGTTCTCTGAAAGCTCTAGAGATGGTTCTGTGTAAATCCCAGTAGACTCATCCTGCAGATCATCCCGTCTGACAACAATCACCACACTTCAGTCACTTAAATCAGTCTTTCTTCTCCATTCTGATGCTGGTTTGAACTCTGTAGCAGATTGTCTCCACCTTGTCTCCAGGCACCGCAGTTGCTTCATGTGATTGGCCATTTAAAACTTAGCATTAACAAGTTCTTAATAATGTGGCCGGTGAGTGTATGTAATTTTTAAAACTGCAGAGTCTCAACTCTGCAGAGAAAGAACATATAACAATAATGGAAAAGTTGTAAAGTCTGGAAATATTGTCTAACATTTAGTCAGTTCTTGAAAAAAAAGGTTGGGAAATTACTGATGTGAAGAGAGAAGAGCAGAGGGCTAAAAACATAACCCTGGGGGGCTCCAGTGCTGACGACAGAATAGATTAATATGTCATCAGCATAGTTAGGCCGTCTGTGAATTGTTGGAGGAAGAACTGAGAACAGAGAAACATGATCCAGATAAATAGTGTTCAATTTGGGTATGTGGCCAAAAGTAAACGTTTCTGCTTGATTCTGTCCAGTTAAAACGCTCCACGAGGTTCCATATCTAAAAATAGTTCCGGCAGAAGTGTGTGAACCTGCTGGAAACGAGCTGGAACTTATGCACAGTCATGGAACATGGACAGGAACTTGAGCAGTTCAGAACACAACACATCCCGGTTCACTTCCTCCTCATCACCCCTATTTTACGTACACAAATAGACAAACCATCGGCATATCATATACTTGCCTTTATAAGAATTTTGACTAACATTGCATTACAACCATACAGCTTTAGAGCAGAGGTCACAAAACATTGAAATGTGGTATTTCATGGGTATCGGTTAATTAGTTAGATCTCAGTTCGAAACACTTTGGAAATAACAAAGTTCCCACATATTCCATTGGCGGGAAAAGTGGCAATAAGCCGAAACCGACTGGGTAAAGTGTGCTGAAACGTTCCGATGAATCGTCCACCTAACACAACTTTATATTTCCACAAAAACTTTGAATCCTGCATCCTGTATAAATTCCATTACGCCCAAGGAATTTATACAATCTCACAGTAAGAGAATGTCGGCAATCGTTCTACGCAACGTTTTTGTTGTTGAGTTTATCAGTAAAAACAGTCTTAAAGTGCCTGTGTGAAAATGTAAAAAAAAAACAAGATTGTTGCATTTGATTAATTTACTCATTGGTGTTAAGATAAAGGCTATGGTTATGACTATTACCAGTGAGAAAGCATATATGTCACAGTGGCCATCTAATTTTTGGACTTTTAATATATTGAATGTGACGAGCAAGAGCGGCGTTTTTAGCTGTGTGTGAGATTTCTCATCATTGATTTTCTTTTAGAAACCCTGAATAACCGTCCAGGGCCAAAACCCAAATAACTACACATTACTTATTGATTAGGATACATTATATAACTAGTATGAATTGCATACATTCCATAGTAGTATATATGTAATAAGAGTGAATATGTTACTAGGGTGGGATGCTTTCAGCAGGCTCGCGGATGACGGATGTCTTTACGGGTTACCTTGGTGACTCAGAACAAAGGGATATTTTGATATTTATAGTCTGCTTAGATGTTCCACTGACACGATGTTAATAGGTGTCGGGGAAAAGACATTCATCGTCGTAGTTACGAGGCTGACAAGCTCTAATTGGGCCATGCTAACAAGCTCAACTTTGACCCCGAGGCTTCGAGATAATTCTCTGACCGTATCGGTCTGAGAAAAACAGGACTGGTGTGTGTTTACATACACCTGCGTGCCGGGCTTTCACAACCCCGTCTGGGTTTTCGGAGAGGATGCTAATGGTGACGGATGGTGTTTACACGCTGGCCACAGAATCTCACAATCGATAAGCGATGATTTACTCTGGCGGCCCTATGAACCCTTCCAGGGGAGGGGCGTCGCCGTCCTCCTGAGGGTCTCAGGGCGGGTCGAGATCATGCAAATCTTCTAATGACTTCAAGAGGAGCAGCAATTCAGCAGGGAGCACTTACACAACACAGCGGAGGACATTATATAAGGCTCGTCATGCCAAAGTAAACATGTTTTTCTACACTGATATTTTGAAACTCACCACGTTTTATCACTTTTATCCGCTTGTTTCACTCTGTAAACGGCGCAGCTGCTCTGACGGACGACTTTACGAGGCCCGAGCATGACGGGAAATTAGGGGGCCTAGACCCCAGGGCCGCTTTCCCCTCGTCCCCTTCACTAGGCTGAGAAGCAGTACAACAACAGGATAGCAACTCAGCCCAAACTCCCAAAGCAACATCAGTTCCATTTTTATGAATTAGCAAAATTGGATTTGGGGATGGTGTCCACCACTCTAAAAGTTGTTGGTCGATCCGGAGGGGAAAGCATGTCACGTCAATGTATTTTTGTTATGAGTTATATTCATATTGAGTTATATTTTTTCGTGTTATTTCGAATTAAAAAAAAAAACATGCAAAAACATTCATAAATTGCTCTGTGGCTGCTTGGTTTTTATCAGAGGTGTAAAGTACTTGAGTGAACTTTTGAATTTTTGTACATTTTGTAATATACAAGATATATATATATATATATATATATATATATATATATATATATAGTATGCATATGTAGACTGAAAAAAAGACTTGATGGATTAACATAATACAATTGTGGAAGGTATTCCCACAGGTATTTCCACCTGATAAAATTGCATTGATATACTAAGAAACAATTTCGGTCATCAAGCAAAGTATAGACATGATAGAGCAACATGATGTTTAATGGTTAATAGTACAAAAAGTAAAAAAATATAAAAAAAAAATACTACAGTATTTGGTTCAGACTCTCTTTTTTAGGGCAGCACGGTGGCAAGACGGTTCCGTTTGACACTTGAGGTGTGAGTTCGGGGCCGTTCTGTGTGGAGTTTGCATGTTCTCCCCGTCCTTGCGTGGGTTTCCTCCGGGTTCACCGGTTTCCTCCCACAGTCCAAAAACATGCTCATTGGAATTGGAAAATTGACCACACAGGTATGAGTGAGTGTGTGAATGTGTTTGTCTGTGTGTCTCACTCTGCGAATGGTTGGCCACCAATCCAGACGCTGAGATAGGCGCCAGCTCCCCGCGACCTGTAAAGGATGAAGCGGTAGAAGATGACTGACTCTCTTTTTTATAGATTTTCCTCCTTTAAATCTGGGTGCGTCTTATATGGCAAAAAATACGGTATTTACTTTACACTTAAAGACTTACTTGAAGCACAAATTTTACATTAAACTGATGGTTAGACAGAAAGTTAAACCCTTTGAGTTAGATCAGGTAGAAAAAAGAATTAAAAGTAACACTTTTGGCACTTTTTACAGTGTAGTTTGAATTAGATGAAGTATCAAAATTTCTTTAAAGTAAGATCAATATGTTAGATCTCCCGCTCCATCCTCCCCCCACTCGTGAACAAAACCCAGAGATACTTAAACTCCTCCACTTGGGGAAGGACCCTGTCTCTGACCTGCAGGGGGCACTCCACCCTTTTCCGGTCAAGAACCATGGTCTCGGACTTGGAGGTGCTGATTCCCATCCCGGCCGCTTCACACTCGGCAGCAAATCGATCCAGTGAGAGCTGGAGATCACGTCCCGACGAAGCCAACAGGACCACGTCATCTGCAAAAAGCAGAGACTTGATCCTGAGGTCACCGAACCGGACCACCCCTCCCGCCTTGACTGCGCCTAGAAATTCTGTCCATAAAAGTTATGAACAGAATCGGTGACAAAGGGCAGCCTTGGCGGAGCCCAACTCTCACCGGAAATGGAAATGACTTGCTACTTGAACCAAGCTCTGGCACCGGTCATACAGAGACTGGACAGCCCGTAACCCGGACAGTCCGTAATTCCCGGAGCACCCCCCACAGGAGTCCCCGAGGGACACGATCGAATGCCTTCTACAAGTCCACAAAACACATGTAGACTGGTTGGGCAAACTCCCGTGATCCCTCCAGGATCCTGAGAAGGGGATAGAGCTGGTCCGTAGTGCCACATCTGGGACAGAAACCACATTGCTCCTCCTCAATCCGAGACTCAACAATAGCCCCTTTCACACATACAGACATTCCCGGCCAAGTACCGGTATTTTTTATTTATAAATACCTGCACACGTATGTGTGAACAGACAAATGCCGGGAAATTCATTCCGGGAATATTCCGGCACAGATAGTAATAACGTTCCTGGTATTTTGCCGGCATTCTGCTGTGTGTGAAAGCGAAACGGAAGATTCCCGGGAAAGCACGGCGAAGTTCCGAGCACACTGACGTCACCCACTGCTCTGAGCCAATCAGAACATTCTGGCGTGGGTCGCGTGCTCAATTCTCGCGCTTTCGTGGGTCTAGCCGTTCAAAAGGTTCCGCCAGTTGATGATGTCACAGAATATTCACTCGTCCCTGTTTACAGAAATCACAGTGGGAAAAGTCCTATAACTGAAACGACAGCGAAATCAAAGCACCTATAATAATTCGGGCTGATGAAGACATTTGTCAACACATTAAAGAAACAGTTAGTGACGCCGTCTCTTATGAAACAATTACCCTTACTCTTATGAAATGAAAACATAGTTATTCATGTTTACAAAGGCGCAGCTGTTTAAAGCGTGTCGCCAGTTGATGATGTCACCGACAATACTGGGATTTTGAAACCACTGTGTGAAAGGTTTTTTTCCGTTAAAATGCAGGAATGACAGCGCTTGTGTGAATAGTCTTTACCAGTAAAGTAGATCTGGTATTTTTCCTGCATTTTACCTCACATTGCTGTGTGAAAGGGGCTAATCAGACGAACTCTCCTCTCCAGTACCCCTGAGTAGACTTTCCCAGGGAGGCTGAGGAGTGTCTCCTGTAGTTGGAACACACCCTCCGGTCCCCCTTCTTGGTGGAGGAACCACCACCCCAGTCTGCCAATCCAGAGGCACTGTCCCCGATGACCACGCGATGGTGTAAAGGCGTGTCAACCAGGACAGCCCCACACCATCCAGAGCCTTAAGGAGATGTGGGCAGATCTCATCCACCCCCGGAGCCCGGCCGTCGCGGAGCTTTTTAACTACCTCGGCAACCTCGGCCCCAGAGATAGGAGCACCCATCCCCGATTCCAGAGGCTCTGCTTCCTCCTCGGAAGACGTGTTGGTGGGATTGAGGAGGTCTTCAAGTACTCCCCCCACCGAGCCACAACGTCCTGAGTTGAGGTCAGCAGCCCCCCATCTCTACTGTAAACGGTGTTGATGGCACACTGCTTCCCCCTCCTCAGTCGCCGGATGGTGGACCAGAATTTCTTTGATGCATACTGCATTATAAATTCTTAAATATCTGAGAGCATATTTTCCTCGTCACCACACAGCATACCAAGACATGCAACATTGGGATGGAATGTAAAGTCGGAAAATCATTTTTTTTTCCATTTTATTTTTAATACACAAATCAACTTAACACGACTGTATATTGGATGCCGTGACAGACACCCCTGGGAAAGTGGATCAAAAATAAACAACCGTCAGAAATGTCTGGGAAGGACGCTTAATATTTGTATTATTCTTGTAAAGCGATCCACAGAGCCGGGCTGGTACATTTTAGCCTCTTCTGAACAATCTTTAGCTTGTGAGGTTCAACGCTAGCAGGACCAAAGAGTGGTCTCTGTACTGTAAAAAGTGTCTTGTTGGATCAAAGTAAAAAGTTTGCGTCAACTTTTTACAGCTAATCATTTTACTTTAGATCAACTTACAATTTTTACTTTTAAAGGAATAACTATCCACTACTTAACCAATGCAAAAAACATCTTAGAACCAAATTAAGTTTTTAAGTCTAATGAAATCTCAGATTATATGTTTTTTTAACGTCTTCTCATCGGAACGGTTGAAAAACGTCTATGGTTACTTGCGTAACCTCTGTTCCCTGAATAAGTCAGGGAACGAGACGTCAGTCAGTTACCTGACTATAGGATATTGGATGGCTAGCCATTCGTGTCTCAAATCTCTTACAACCGGCCAGTGAACTGTCAAGTTCATGGCTCCATGAATTTGCATGTCACCTTTGACCTGTACCAGCTGGTATAAAAGGCGGTGCGTGCGTCATGCACATTACCTTTCGCTGATTGAAGCCGGTCGGGCAAACGCAGACTTCAAGCGGCACACCCTGAATGTGGCTGCGGAAAGAGACGTCTCGTTCGCTGACTTATTCAGGGAACAGAGGTTACGCAAGTAGCCATAGACGTTCCCTTTTATTGTCAGGTCACTTCCACGTCAGTCAGTTATAATACAACAGGCCATATCCAGGGTAGCATCCTACCGAAAAGACCCCTCCGGCGCACCTAGCCCAGGAGAAGTCAGTGGATCTTCCACAGCATCTAGAGGTGGGCCTAGCCCGAAGGGTAGTAGCACTCACCTACACCGGGGCAACCAAGGAACTTGTTGGCTCTTGACCTGTGCCGTGGGGGACGCTCGCCAGGGTCAATGGAGAACATCTCTCACCTGGTGCAAAGCGTTGCGTTGAGATGGACGTCACTCGCAAAGCACAAGAAAGCCCAGTGTCTGTCGTAAACAGAGTAAAGCTTGGGAGAGGGAGGAGAGCGTAGCCCTGCTACTCGACCTTATCCCTTCGGTAAACACAGGTGTCTACTCAGCAAGTGACGCTCTTGTGGAGGAACACAGCCAGAAACTAGGCATCTAGTCTGGACTCGATGGCACCGGGGAGCCCCTCTTACGCCAATGAAAACTGGCCAATGAGCCAATGAGAAGCTTGCATGTTCTGTACGCATTTTTTTTTTTAAACTTTTTTAAACTTTAAAATAAATCATAAACACAATTACATTATTTGGTTCAGTTGTAAGAAGGAGCAATTGAAGTGATTTGTCTTAAAAGGAAACAATAGATGTTTTAATAAGGTAATTATGTAAACAACCATCAATGTGTCTCGTTATGTGAGCAGAGACTCAAGCATTTTTTCATGCTTACAATTTTCACAATGGGATGTGCAGTTGTTTCTTGTCTGTTAAATGGACCAATTGAGCAGATATTATGTTCATTGAAGTCTATTTGTAAATGTTATGAGAGACTATATAAAAAACTTACTTTTAGTTTGGATGAAGCACACATTTTGTATTACACGGTGTATTAACCTCACAGTGTTTTTCGTCAGCTGTTCCACACAGTCACAGCGGAAAAAGTCATCATCCAAAAACAAAGAAATTTCAAAAGCATCATCAACAAGAGAGAAATTAATTATGCGTGCGTTAAAATAATCTTCAATCTTAGCAAATAGACATTTTGCGTGTTAGTTAATGGATGTTTAGTGTTTAAATGGCACACGGTGCAAACACACTTGGTCTTTTTGAGTTTTTTTTTTTTTTTTTATCTTTGAGGAATTTCTTTTGGACAAAATTGCAAGTTAAGAAGTCAGAGTTCTGACTTTATTTCTCAAAACTGCTAACTCATTACTTTCCAACTCATTACATGTCCCGGTTGTGACAGTGACTCTTAAGTCATTGCAGTTTGAGTTCACGCCAGTAACGTTTTTTTCCTGTGCGGTTTCGGTTGGTTTCATTTTATTACAACCTTAAAAGAAATGAATAGTAAATAATAGTGTACATGAAATAGAGTATAATTGTACGCGTCTGTGTGTTTGTATGCATATGTCTAGCATCATTACTACAAAAAACATCAAGTGGTCCTGAGCTGGATTTCCATTTCAAGCTTAGTATCTCTTTAGCATCTGTCGCTAAAGAAACATCCCTGGCCTGTGATGGAGACTGATGGAGTGATAGAAAAGCTCTTACTTACCTCCCTTTATTATCACTCATTCTTTAAGTCCTATCTCAACACACGGCTTCCTGCCGTTAGGCTAAGTGGAAGCTAGTCATTGATTCGCCAAATCTGCTGAGACGCTTATGTATTCAGTAAAATCTCAGCTAATCTTCCTCAAAGATGATAGAATATCCAGGTGACAAGTGAGCGGCATTCCTGTACGCACAATCTGCTTTGAACGGACAGGACAATGCTACATTTGGCGGCTTTGTTGTCCCACCTGTGTTTTCCTAAAGGATGTTATGTGCTAAGCTAAAGTCACCATGCTAAGTGAAGCGCGCAAACACCAGCCTCCCTTTCAAATCCCAGTGCCGGGTCAGTAAACGGCGAATGTTAGGCTGATAGGCTGACGTCTGTCATCACGGCATCAGACTTATGAAGCTTCACGATGAAAAACAAGTCAAGTCAAACAAAACACCAGAGAGTCATGGACTGAAGCTGGAGACGCAGATCTTCTGATGCATTTCAATAGAACAGGTCTGTCTCCAGCTCAAATATGTTTAAATAAGTATATATACCGTATTTATGTGAATATAAGAACCCGCTTTTTCCCTTCACATTTAGCGGCTCAAAAACTTGCGGGGTGATTATAATCGCCGATTTCAAATATTCACGTAAATGTAAGCGCTCATTTCTCTAAATAATGGATCTGGAGGCAGACGCGCATATGAGTTTTTATACAGAGACAGAGACCATATAACACTGGAAGAAGTAAGATTAAACTAAATATTTATCAGACAGACCATAACGCCTCCGGTAAATCGCCGTGCTAAAGGCTAACAAGCTAGCGCTTGAAAACGAGACCAGCAGCTGCAAAAGCTTCGGAGCAACAGAAACCAGCTCAAAATGAAGAACCCCGGAGTCAAACACAATCAAATCGCTCTGTCTACAACACAGAGGAAAACGTGACTGTTCTAATATTTACGTCTAACATAAACCCAGCTCAGTCAGTTTTGCTCTATGCACTTTTAGTACAAAGGCTCATGGGAACCAGTCAGCAGCAAAGCATGATGGGAGGTGAAGTTTCGACCACTAGAATATATTATTGTTTTATTACTTTTAAGTAAAACAACATTGAAGTGATACGAGTCACAAGTTAGGTAAATAAAATAAAAAACAAGTATTTAAGAAAATAAGTATTTTAAAAATAATATGTTTATGTTTATGATTTATGTTAAAGTTTAAAAGAGTTTTAAAAAATGCGTAAAGCAAATGCAAGCTTCTCATTGGCTCTTTGGCCAATTCTCATCGGTCAATCCAAGAAACAAGGTCTTCTCTTCTCGTCACCATCTGGCTCCAAAGCACATTTTTACTTTACTTCAAAAAAATTAATTTACTTTACACTAAAAGAGTTACTTTTAATTTGGATGAAGCACAAATTTTACATTAAACTGATGAAAGACAGAAAATTAAACGCTTTGAGTTAGATCAGGTAGAAAAATATCATGAGATGAAGAGGCACTACACTTCACGCCCCACAGGACATAACATAGTCCCCGCAGGACATCTATATATATATATATATATATATATATATATATATATATATATATATATATTTTTTTTTTTTTTTTTTTTTTTTTTTTTTTTTTTTTTTTTTTTTTTTTCCTTTTTAACTGCCCCCCAACCCCATATTTTTAAAACTCATATAAAGAATCAACATTTCTCTTTTTTACCTTTTTCACATAGCGTCTTTGCGTTGGTCTCGGACTAAGAAAAGCGCTATACAAATGAACTTGAACTTGAAAAATGTTTTTAAAGTAACAACACGCCTTTGGCACTTTTTACAGTGTACCGTGTAACAAGACAAGATCGTTGGTCATGTTTCAAGCCGTCTTACCAAGTAAAATTTTCTCACTCCATTGGAAGATCATTTTACTTGGTTTAATTTATTTTGTTCATTTTGTTTTTTATTTTCTCGTTTGTTCACGTGGATTATTTGCAGTGTATATCACACTGCCAGAGTATTTTTGCAAGCGGTTACTTACCGCTGTAACCAAACTCTCACGCGCACAGAGGCTGATCCAAAATCAAGAGCTGGGAAAGTGATGTCGCTGGAATCAGATTGCTGTTGTTTGTGACGTTTTGTTTCGTTGGTATCTTGCCATCAGTACAGCGGTCGTCATCGACCCCGCCCCTTTGTTTACTTCATCTGAGTCAGCTGTTTCGGATGAATTATTGGCACATTTCTTATCCCTTGCAATTGCTGTTGTAGGTGGTGGACTGTTTGTGCTAATAGGCTAGTCTGGTCCGTTTTAGATTCACCAGTTCCCACGTTGAGCTTTCCCACAGGGATGCCCCCCTCGCCTGGTCGCTGATAGAATATTACTGTGTTTGAGTGGTTGAGACAATTCTTGGAGATTTGCTTCCTGGGGCGAGCGCTGTTGTTGGAACTCCTCTTAGGTTTCTTTTGCTTAGTCGTTGTTGTTTGTGGAAGGACTTGTGCTTTTTTTTTCGTTGTTGCGAGTTCTTAAGAATAAACTTTCCATGCGACAGGGATTGGTCTGGACTTTTTTTGGGGTCTGACATAAAAAGGATGGAGATGTTCAGACATACTCAATAGCGATTGAGGAAACCTGAAATGTACACTGCAAAAAATGCACATGGAAAAAATAAGAAAATAAAAAAACTAAATGAGTTACATTGACAATTAAAATGATCTGCCAATGGCGTGAGAAAATTTTACTTGGTAAGACGCAAGCAAGCAAGTCCTCTTATCTTTAAACAAGCAAATTAATCTATCACTCTTAATTCCAAACTTATCTTATCTTGTATGACAAAAAACAAGATTTGTTGTGTAATTTTAAGATTATTTTTTTGGCTTGTCAAAAATGTATTGTTCGCGTTTGTGTAATTATACAAATTCAGGCTTATGGGATTATTCCCTAAGCTTCTGCCTTTTTTAGGAAAAAAAAAAAAAAGCATTGCAATTGATTATGTAATTTATTGAAATTCTGCTCTGCATTTACCCACTCAGTGAAGTGACCCACACAAAGCCTGAGCAGTAGAATTTGAACGTGCAATGCCTGGTTGGCAGATTCAACTCTCACCTTTGGACCACAACTGCCTTTAGATAGCAATCTAAAAAAATAATAATTTGCTCAACAGGCTTAACTAAAAACAATTCAGAGCAGTTCTGTAGTGAAAACTTCCACTTGTGCAGATTTAGCACTTACATAATCACTTTCATTTATCAATGAGTTATTGTTATGTATGTCAGGAACTCCCCAGCGATTCTACGGTAGCCCTTCAGGCTTGAGTACGTTTTAATAATTGAAAAAAAAAGAGCAGGAATGAATGTGTGATTGTTCTCAGAGATTGTGTGTTCACAGTGGGATCTCGGACAGGTTTCAGCAAGTGGTGGGAACCCAGTCTTGGAAGCCACGAGCAAGACGAGGGATTGTGGAGGTAATTCACACAGAAACCTGTATTTCACGTAGTCTGGGGAACGTTTTGCGCTGATCTCCGAGACTTGTGGTGTGTGCTCGAGCGCTGGGTTACCATATTGCATTTATGATGGTTATTAGAGCTGATGCGGGGTGGCTGAAGGTCAGCAGGACCATTTTCATTTTATGAAGCAAATTCCTGCGGATCCTGAGCCATATGTCTGAGATGAACCCGAAAAACTCCAGCAGCATCGTGCGGCCTAATAATTCAATCTAGGCTTCGAGAACCATTTCAGTGTCATGCAGTCTTTATTCCCAACAGATAATAATAATAATAATAATAATAATAATAATAATAATAATAATAATAATAATAATAATGAGTATTTGTACGGCGCTTTTCACAGTTTAACTGTCTCAAAGCGCACGTGTGAATATGTAAGAGAAATGTTGCTTTTTATTCAATTTGTCGTCTGGATTGTTGGTGTTAACTAAGTGGCTGCGGTTATGACAAGACAAAGACAAAGACCAGCGAGCAAGCACATACGCAACAGCGGCCAGGTAAAAAAACCTCTTTATAAACAAATTTGTGTTAAAACTAGCAATTAGAGTAAATCAAGAACTGCAGTGGATACAGCAGAAACACCCACGGGGTCGCCGGGAATGACCAAGTCAAATGTGTTTCACTCCTCTCCTGAGCGCTGAGTGCCGTACGACTGGAATCTCCTAGGAGCTTCGGGTTGATCTTCTCTATAATGCCTCCTGGACCTCTGTGGACCTGATGACGCTGTTGGCGTGGAGAAGTGGAGCCGCCTCTTTCCCCACTGAGGAGGGAAGCACCTTCCAGAATCATCATTAAAATGGCGCGAAACAACCAACGCACTGATTGTGTAGTGTTAGAATGCCGGAGGAGACTGGCACCAGTGAGCCGGGTTCTCCACAGGGTTTTTCCTCATTAGAGAGGTTTTTTACCTGGCCACTGTCGCATATGTGCTTGCTCGCTGCTCTTTGTCATAGTCATAGTGATAATCACAGCCATTTACTTAACACCAACAATCCAGACAATCAAATGCATAATAAACAACAATTCTCACAATTATTCACACGTGCGCTTTTGAGTACAGATATTAAATCCCAAATGTAGTGGAGTTGAGAGTAAAAGTTGCTTTTATTTTTGATACTCAGTACAAGTACAAAGTAGCACAAACACACTGACGTAGGTAAAGTAACGAAGTCCATTTACTCAAGTACTTCACACCTCTGAAGAACAGTGAGAATAATCTGTGGCGTTCTGTGTGGCCATTAAGAAAACGTACTGCGGTGAACACGCACTTTGTGATCATAACCATAATAACCGAGTGGGATACGGGACGCCGCAGCTGTGAAGTGTCTTCATTACAAGTGATGTGTTTATAGCTGGAGTATTTAGTATATACAGACAGTGTGTTTGTGCACATCTAACACGGTGTTACCTTAACATCTCAGCGAGGTTTCTGTAATGGAAGCTAGCGTTTCATCGTTTGAGAGATGCGGGATCAATCCACACATCGTAGAGACGTTTCGGAAAGAAAGAAGAAAGAGAGAGAAAGAAATGGAGGGGGGTGGGGTCTAAAGTAAGAGAGGCACACTGAGAGACAGATAGAGGCACAGACACACACAAAAAGAGAAACTATGAGACAGAAAGCAAAGTCATGGAAGAGAATGAAAAAGAAACTATTTCCATGAAATTTATATTTATTTAAAATTCATATTATTTAGGCCAATATAAGCACCCACTTTTTTCAATTTTAGCGGCCTTAACAACTTGCAGGGTGCTTATGATTTCCGATTTCAAATATTCACGTAAATGTAAGGGCTCATTTCTTTAAATAATGGTTCTGGTGGCAGACGTGGCAGAGTTTTAATTAGCTCAATAACAGAAATAAAGAAACATTATAAACGTTGCGACACTTAACAAGGAATCGGAAGAAAGATTAAACGAAAAACAATCATTAATATTTTAACAGACAGACCAATTGTACCTGGTAGTACGCCGCGATATAGGCTAACGGGCTAGCGCATGATAACGAGACCAGCAGCTGCAAAAGCTTCGGAGCAAACAGAAAACAGTTCAAAACGAAGAATCTTCTACCTAGTGCAGCCTTCCTATTCGTTAATGTTAGTAATTGAATATTTTGATATTAGTTTTAAATATGCGTTGTTGAAGAGATGTGTTTTTAATCTAGATTTAAACTGACTAACTAGAGCTGCACGATTAATCGTTAGAAGGTGGCGATCTCGATCCTGAATCCAGCATTTATACGATTCTGCCTATTATAACTCTCTGATCGATCGGCTGAGTTTCGCTCTATACGCGCGCATGCGAACGAACAATCTGACAGAAACAGCTCTCACGCGCGCATTGAAACTCAGCCAATCGATCATTTAAATATTGTGAATGAAATATTGTCTCGCGTTATTTCTGTCGTATTTTGCGGCGCCTCTCGTGGGCGTGATGACGCGGGACGCACATGACGGACACCCGTGGTTTTGCACAGCTGCGATCACGCGCGCTAATCACCTGCACTTATTATATGTGAGATGAACAGCAGTCGAGTTAAAAAAAAAGAAAACAAAAAATAAACAGGAAGAATGAATGATTAAAAACAACAGTAGGAATATCAGCTCCGACATTTTACAACCTGAAAAAGGATTTTATTCTGAAGTGTGTGTGTTTACACTCAGCAAACCACATACAGCAAACATCTACAGTTGAGGACAAAATTATTAGTCCCTCTAAAATAATCATTGTTTGAGTTGTTCAAAAGTGTTAAACAGAGCTAACAATGTTGTCCTCAACTGTACATGACGCTGTACTTTGGAATGTTTGTTTTTATTACGTTTAATGGTGATTTGTTTTATTTTTACAACATTACTTTTACATTACATTATATTTATAATTAAAGCAATTAGCAATATGTGTTATATTGCAGTTTGACAACCTGATTTTCAGGGTTGAATATTTAAAAAAATAAAATATCCAGAAAGAATCGTGAAAAGAATCGTGATCTTTATTCTGAGCAAAAAAATCGTGATTCTCATTTTATCCAGAATCGTGCAGCTCTACGACTAACTGATTCTTATTTTGTACCTGAAAAATTAGGGGGGTGCTTATATTCACGGGGTACTTTTATTAGCATATATATGGTACACATAAGAAATGGATGGAAGTGAAATTACACACGCGTGTGTGCGTGTGTGTGTGTGTGTGTGTGTGTGTGTGTTTGTGTGTCAGTGTCATTATTAAAAGAAATCACAAGAAATCCCGTTCCCAGTTTTCCTGGGAGTTTCCTCACTGAACCCATGTGAGTGACCCAGCAGATGTGTGGAAGAAGCTGTGTTCATCAGATGATTCAACATTTAATTAACTTGATATAAATGAACTTTAAGGACAAAATGCAAAACGCTATGTGTGGCGGAAACTTAAAAGTGCACATCACTCTCACTGTCACCACTCACACATGGTGCTGGCAACATCATGATCTGGGGCTGCTTCTCTTCAGCAGTGACACGGAAAGCTGGTCAGAGTGGAAGAAAAGAGGAGAGAAGAAGAGAACATGAGGAGAAAGCAAAAAAAACAAAAAACAAAGAGGAGAGCAAACAAAGTCAAGAGTCTTCAGAAAGCTTCAAGCCTCAAGAACAGCAAGACCCAAGCTTGCTCAAGCCATCAGACAGGTGAAGCGTGCACGTGCCAAGAGAATCCACCACCACTTCCAGAGCAGTAGTGAAACTCAGACCATCACCAACCACACATCAGATCCGACATCCCACCACAGGTGATGTTTCCTGGCCCGAAGCACTGACCGACAAAACAGCATGAAAGAACATCCTGCCTTCAACAGACCAGGTGCTTGGTCTCACCACAGCCATGTTTAAGTTCAGTGCGTTTGTAGGGCGCTTTTCACAGTTATCAAAGTTCTCAAAGCACATGACTAGGAGCAGTGAGCAAGCATATATGTCACTGTGGCCAGGTAAAAAACTAAACGGGGAGAACCCGGCTCAGTGGCGTCAGTCTCCGGCATTCTGACACTACACAATCAGTGCATTGGTTCTACGCGCCATTTTGACGATGGTTCCGGAAGAAGTCTCCTTCCTGAGTGCCGAAAGAGCGGCACTGCTCCAGGTGTGATTCAGTTCCGAGCAACTAGACGAGGCAGCCTTACTTTGCAATTAGATCAACTTATTCGATATGTTATTATTACAGGTCAATATATGCTTCTACTAAATGCTTTACGCTTAATGCTTCACATATGATGTACGATCCACACACAAAAAGCTGCCGGTCTTCAACATTTTCCTGAGCACTTTTAAGACCTCCACCACAATGTCTTATAGCCGAAGAAAGACTGATCAACACCAAGTGAAGATGAGGACTATTCTGTACTTCACACCTGTTTTTAGTCTGTCAGTGTGTGTGTGTGTGTGTGTGTGTGTGTGTGTGTGTGTGTGTGTGTGTGTGTGTGTGTGTGTGTGTGTGTGTGTGTGTGTGTGTGCAGTAGCTCTAATTGAACAGTGGGTGTTGATGCTGACGCAGCTCACTTTGCTCTTCTGCCCCTGCGCCAAACTACTGTTGTTCTTCAATTAAGGCTTCAGAAGAGGAAGACCATCTCTCTCTCTCTCTCTCTCTCTCTCTCTCTCTGTCTCTCTGTCTCACTCAGCTCATCTTCTCTCTTGATCTGCAGCAGCTCGTGTTATCGTTGTGACTCCCTTGGACCAGAGGCCCAGACAAAATATTTTCACAGAAATCATGTGAGACGCCTTAAGACACTCCAAATGACCGGCTGGATTAAAGAGAGAGAGAGAGAGAGAGAGAGAGAGAGAGAGAGAGAGAGAGAGAGAGAGAGAGAGAGAGAGAAAGAGAGAGAAAGAAAGGTTTTTTACAACTACAACATTTTTACATATCTACAACTTTTCTAGCAAATTGTAAAAGAACAAACCCAAAATAATCTAAAATAAACTATTTTAATATTATACCTCTAGTTTTCATGTAAAACAATAAAAACATATATTTCTTTTCAATAAAAACGTTCATATAGCATACATGCTATATGAATATTAAAACTAGGGACAGAATGATGACATTAAAATTAAGAACAGACTGTATAATACAGGATAGAGGGAAGCAGAACTTACATGTTCATAAATTATATGCATCTTAGTAACAATCCTGCGAGTTATCGGAACGTAGAAAATACACAGACACAACATAAGACAAGAAGAGCGATAGCGCTCGGACCGACCTTGACTGAAATCCACCAGCAGAAACAGAAAGTTAGTGCATCACTAGAGCTCGGTTCACTAGTTTGGCTAGTTATGATGATTGCTAGATGCCAGGCTGAAGGACGGGCAATGAAAAGAAGAACATGGTGATTGGGTTCATACTAGGAATTATGTTTGTGTGAATATTATTCTGGGTCAATTGGTGGATGGGTGAATGGTGTGATGAGGGCATCAGTGGATGAGTATGGGAGTATAGGGGAGTGATGGAGGGTTGACTTTTAATTAATTGATGAAGATATGAATGGATGAGTGAAATTTTCAATGGAGGAAAATGGTGAAATTGGTAAATTGATGGACGGGTGAATGTGTAGTTTGACCAGTAAAAGGATGGATTACTGAATGGATGAAAGTAAAATCTTCAATAAAAATTTTAACTTGAAAAGAAAAATATTCTAAATAGAAAATCTTAGACTGAACAGCAAATTTTCCAAGACCAAGATTAAAGTCTTGTTACTGTACAAAACAAGACCATATTCAGCACGCTGAGGTAAAACCAAATATTTACTTATAGAAACTTAGCGAAATAATTCAAAATCAGACTTGCTGAAGTTTGACTGAGGCTTCGATGAACTTTAACTGAAATTCTGACCCTGTTTTACGTCTGCTCTTATTTTGCTCTTCATTCCTGTCATTCATCAGAATGACAGCAGCGTCTGCACGGCGCCCTCTGTGGGTGAAGGTAGAAGCTGTGATAGTCTGTAATTTATTCGATTTCACAAAATATTTGATTTAAACCTAAAATAAAATACAATTTCTGAATACATGTGCTTGGAAAGTTGAGATATACTAAAAACCTTCACCGGGCACAAACTCAACCGAGCCACAATATGGGTTCTTAAACTCAAAAATTTAAAACCTACTGGCCTGCTGAAATGTTGTGAAATAAAAAGTTCCTCCATTAAAAATTGCATTTAAGTTTAAAGTGCATTCAGAACAAGTGCAAAGGATAAAACATTTTCTCTGCAGGTCTTAATAATAGTGTAAATAGGTTGATGTTGAGCTTGTCATCTGCCTGACATTTGAGAAACGTTTGAGACTGTATCTAAATAAAGCCAGTGGATAAAAAATATACATCTTGCAGAAATATACAATTTTTCAGATATAAAGTAGCCTAAACCAAATAGCCTACGTATTAGTATTATTAGAGGTGCTTTCTTGCAGGATTTCACTGAACTTATCAGACAACGATGGTGCAAACACCTCAACTGGTGGAGAGAGACGAGTCTGTTTTCTGCTCTGCTCCGTCTCCGTCTTCACGTCAGTTCTGTGTATCCATTGTTGCCATTTCTCTCGCGCGCTGCTTTAACTCCTCATCTAAATACTGCTCTATATAACGAGGATCAAGTTCAGTCGCGATGAAGTGCAGAAGATTCGAACATTTCTACGGATCGTGCGCTGACAGACTCTAAGCACGGACTTCATAGTTTTTACCGTGGTATTTACCGCCACTTTAGGCGCTTTAGAGCTGCGAAAAAAGTAATAACGTCCGCTACAGACGCATCAGATGAGCTGATCTCTTCAGTTTGCTGCTCAAACGGAGAATGTTCTCTGTTAAGAGCCCCGTGTTGTTTTGGTGAAAAAAGTGTTTCGGCCGAAAATGCACTTTTGGGCCATTTTCGGCCGGAAATTTTCGGTGGACGAATATTCGGCACATCCCTACAAAAATGTGTTTGCTAAGCTACTGTGTCAGTAGAACTTATGAAATTGTTGAAAATATTGAACTTGTTTTTTTTTTTTTAATTAGTACGCTGTTCTCAATTACAATTTATAAAGGATTTTTAATCCTTTTTTAATTTGAAAAAAAGTGTATAGAGTCATCTAGTTAGACTGAGGAACGTTCACACGCGGCCCGAGTTTTCAAGAGCAAATTGTATGATGTTTTTTTTCCTATACTTCCTGATAGTGTTTTTTTAGTACACTCCATTTGTCAAAGTTGCCGCGGTTATCGTAGCCTGATTTTGTGCATCACTCAGACATGAGTGAAGTAATAAGACGGAAGCAAGAGAAGGGGAGTTGAAGAGTTGGCAGCTATAGAAACGGAGCAAAGTGGCTGATTGGGATCGCAGTGGGAGAGAAGGCCGTGACCCATCTCCGGCCCGCTGAAGTGTGTTTGTGTGTGGCCGAGAGGGAGGTCCGGGCCGGTCTGAAGGGAAATGAAGGTACCTTTAAATCTCCAGCCGGTTTTTCCTATGGGCAGCAGGGCGCCAACCGTAGAGCAGCAGACTGAATTAGATTTTCTCAGCGCTGGGGACTCATGGGAACCTGGCAGCCGGGTGAATCGCCCCCCGTGACTTCCGCTTGCCCTGAAGGAAGTAAACATCAGCTCAGATTTTCCTTCATCCATGCACAAATTCGCATTTTTCTTCCTCTTGTTTTTATATTTGCTCCCTCTGTCCAGTTGCTTGCTTCCATCCGTGAAGGATTTGAGTGGCAGGCAGGTTTGCGATAACAAAAAGCTTGATATGTTGAGACACTTCTTATCAGATGGAGCATAGCGCAGACCTCAGTCATCCATGTGAACTTCAGGAGTGTGAAGTGTGTGAAATGTGTTTGAGTGAGTGAGATTGTCACGATGGAAAGATGGCAAAAAGATCTGTGTTTGTTTCATTGTGTACTGTCAGTTTTACATTTTTAAACAGTCACGCAACGCACATCTATAGAAATGTATGAAAATACCAATCGAATTTAACTAGTTGAAAATGCCCGCATGCACGCACACAAAGTAATAATAATTTAAAGTAATAATTGAAGATAATAGATTCATACAAACACCCTGATTATATGATTATATTATTTATATTTATATATTGAGAAACTTTTTGTTTTTTATTATTGAAAAACAGAGAGAGAGAGAGAGAGAGAGAGAGAGAGTCAGACAGAGACACAGAGAGTGAGAAAAAGAAAGAGAGAGAGAGAGAGAGAGAGAGAGAGAGAGAGAGAGAGAGAGAGAGAGAGAGAGAGAGAGAGAGAGAGAGAGAGAGAGAGAGAGAGAGAGACCTCTTTTACAGGCTTACACTTTTTCGTTTCGCAATTAAAAAGAGTATCAACAAATCCTCTGTATAGGATATCCCTAAAATGGGGAAAAAAACCCGCACTTCATAATTTCCCACCTTCAAGTGCTCACAGTGAGTCAAGCCCTCGCGGCACTGGATCAAATTACGCGACTCCCGTCCGACCAATCAGCGCGCTCGCCGCTGTGTGCCGACTCTCTCAAGAGATCGAGATCCGCCGGAGAAGCGCTGAAACCGAGAGCGAGTTCAAAGTGACAAGATCTCCGGCGTGTCGAGCGGCAACATCTACGCCGATATGAAACAATACGAGCCACAACACGCGCGGAAAAAAGACGAAGAGACGAGTTAAGCGCGCGCTTCGATTGGACAAGGAGCTGCCATTGGATCGCCACACGCTGGCACGTGTAATGTCGTGCACTTGATCATCTACGATCGCCGGCCGCGGTGGCGCGCACACAGCTTGGAAGTCTACCAAACTTTCCCCGGTACTTTCTGTGTACATGCGAATTTATTTGGAATCCGATTGGGTGGATCGTAAGATTTGAGTCGTCGCGTCTCTGTGTTTTTTCCCCTGGATTCTAGCAGCAATAAAATAAACTGCGGCGACCGAAAGATTGTGATTGTGCCTCGATCTTTTTTTCCCACTACTTTGTTGATATTTCTGCCGGTGTGTTTCCTGGAGCCATGCGGAGGATTTCGCTGGATTTGCCGCAGGTGTTTCGCTCCTGAAGGACAACACGGGATTGTTACTTTGACCCACGATATCACCAGGTTCATTCATATTCAGCAGCTTCGCCAAAACCCGCAAGACGCCACTGGAATTATTACAACCATGAACTTTGTTCTCTATTCGATACAATTTTTTATCACGGCTCTCCTTCACTTGTCCGTTTTAAAGGTACGTGCAGTTTGACTGGTTTTGTTTTCGATTCCGAGGGAAATGCGTAGATATTTACGGGTAACTCAAGGTCACACGGCGAGCGCGACGACACATTAAACGCAATTTTAACGTTTGACGTTCGAATGAACCGGTTGCCATTTTTATTCTTTGCCTGGTCTGTTCGCGATCTGTTTGTGGTGGTCGTCACGAATTCAAGACAATGGATTCAAATTGTGTCCAGGCTAAAGTTTGGAGTTGTGCGAATATGTGTAATATATTCTCGACCTGTTGCTGTGATTTAAAAGTAGTAATATTTCAGCGAGCTTGAATTTTTTTCTCTCCCGAAATTTCCAGTCGAAACGGCGTTTTGAACGAGATTGTGTGTTATAAAATGTGAAATGCAGCGCAGTGACGCGTTCGCCGGGCAGTTCGTAGTTTTGTAGTCTTTGCGACCGAACTCGGTGAAGTGTCGTCATCCAGCCGGTTTGAGGAGCCACATCGCCGATCTTCGCAAACATTCCGACTGTTTCTTTGTCTACTGGCGAATTAATTCATTTCCTTCAGTCGAAATGAAGCGGCGTTTTTTTTTTTCGGTGGCAATGAAACACGAGGCTGTGGTCATTTTTGTGATTTCGTCTGCGTTTTCCGGGTTTTGAGGAAGAGAAAAAAAACTGACAGGTTGAAAAGAAGCAGATAGTTTGTGAGAAAAGCCGGTGAGATTCTCACGCAACACGGAGCGCGGTTGCACCAGTCAGTCTTTCCCCCGCCTGCAGTAACGCCGTCGGCCAGCAACCGATCGCACGCGCTTCACCGCGTCTCCCGCGAGACTAATCTGAGGGCGGGAAAAGAAGAGTCTTCACATGTTCTCTGAGAAGTTTCCTCCGAATGTAAAATTATGCCATTCGTTTTGGTTATCATGTGATTCACTTTCTTTTCCAACGAAGGAAATTCACCAGTTAACATCCGTCACTTTTTTAACTGTCAAAGATGTGGGTCATAATTTGCTCTTGTGGTGAAAAAACCTACCGTAAGTAACTCCATCACTTTCTTAACTGTCAAAGATATGGGTCACGGTGCTGTGGTGCTGTGTTGGCATTTCAGGAAGCATTATTGTATAGGGATTCAAACAAGTCCAACTCTAGTTTTAACGGAATTTTCTCAGTTGTTGGATTGCATCATTCAGTTGTGCGCTCGTTATTGCATATTTGAACAGATCTTTAGGAATTAGTTGTACATGCCAAAATCATACAAAGCTGCACTTTCTGTCAAGGACGCTGTCTTTAAGACGCTTTTCTCATCCTACTTGCTAAAGAAGTCCTAAATAATACCTTATAGCACTATATATAATACTATATTAACACTCTAATAATACTAGCGGCTTTTGAGTTGGTCTGGTACTGAGAAAAGCGCTCTATAAACAAACTTGAACTATTTACAAAATAAGTTGAATTTTTTTGAATGTGAGAAGGATCTGAATAGACCAAATGTGTATGAGTGTGTGTTTTATAATGCGTATTTACTATCCTTGTAGAGTATGTTCATTGTCTGTCATTCTTTCTCGACAGGCAGCCTACATACCCAAAGAAGGGGGGAAGAGCAAAAATGACGGTAAGCCATTAGACATTAACACCGAGTGAGTGTGGAATTCGTGATGACTTGACACTGTCAAATTAAATCTGAAGTACTACGTATGTATAAAGGGGTTGGAGGCGCCACCTAGAGGCACGGGGTGGAATACAACCTTTTCTTTTTCAAATTTAGTATAAAGTTATAAGCATGACTGCCGTCAAGCTGACGTTAAATGGAGAGATGTGACAAAAGGGCATTTCTCTTCACTGTACATTACTTACAGCAGGGTGAATTATTTATTCTGCTCGAAAGCCTTGTTTGGAGTTACTGTCCAAGGCCTGGCTTGTTCATTAACATCGGATTGTCCTCAAGGTCGTATTCGTTCGCTTGTTGTGTAGCATTATAAATGGACACATTTTGACATTTTATATCATTTTTAGGCCTTTGTTAACCCTTCCAGTCGATAAACCGTTACGGTAATCGACTGGACGGAATTACATTTGAAATTCACATTTCAATTTTTTTTAAATATTTGGGATTATTAATAATAACTGAAAAAACTTGTGACGTCCAGTATGAATCCTAAAAACTAAAAATAAGTAAATAAATAAATAAAACATCAAAACTGGAAACAAAATGAAAAGTATAGTAGTATTCACACCTGCGAATATTAGATTTTAGTTTAATCCAAGTTTTAAACTAATATTAATTAGTCATGTAATTAGATTAGTTTTGTAAGTATTAGTTGTAGTAATTAGTTTTGTAATTAGATATTACAAATGGTAAATTTCACTGTTCCTATTTGTAACGTGTGCTGCAGCTGTGCTTTTTTGTGTCGTTTACAAAGAACCCAAAAAAAATTAATTAGTTGGTTAATTAGCATAGCAACTCACACAATCACAGTCCAGTGATGCGGAATCATCTTTAAGTGTGGGACTTTGCACTTTTGCAGGTAAAGATAGATAGGAGGTGGCCATAAATGTGGTTTTGTGGCAGGCGTTGGAAAGATCAGTGATGAGTAGATCACGTGATGGCGGTCCCGGGCCGGGCTGGAGGTCAGGTGTCTGGCGCCACTCTGCCTGGGGTCAGGCTTTTCCCTGGCCGTCTGTGGGTCAGAGGAATGATGGGAATGATGCACGGATAAAGCCGGATGAGAAGGAACGGCACAAGTGCGGCATAGTCGGTCTTTGTGTGCACCTTGGGAAAGTGAAATCCCCGTATAACACATTTGATGTACCGTATTTACTCGACTACAAGTCGAAGATTTTTCCTTAAAATCTCGCGCTGAAAGTGTGGGGCTGGACTTATACGCGCGGTCTACCGAAATAGAAAATATTTTACTCAGAACAGTGCGCAGATATTTCACCCTTTCTCACAAAAATAAGCACAGTAATTAAATTAACATTTATGACGTGAACTAAATAAATCTCTCAGAAATCGGCACAAATGAGTATCACTCTGCTCGTAGCTCGTCTCGTGCTGATGCTCCGCTCTCACGCACGCACACACACACACACGCAGAGTCACACACACTTTCGTCTCAGCTCTCCTATAAGAGCGACTCTTCTGACTCTAGTATCTATTTGGTGTGATGCTTCACAAATAAACGAGTCACACGATGGTTTTCGAACCAAGAGTTAGCATTAGCCGTAGCATCTTTCCCCTTAAAGGGTCAGAGCACTTTTCCCACAATTCTTTAAAATTATAATCCAGCCATACCAATGACAATTTAAACCTTAAACATAAATTAACAATAACTTAAATAGATTAACACCAACATAAACAAACAGGGTTACTGATTTTTAGGTTTCCTTCACCACCAAAGATGTCTGAATAGTTTTATTATTTCTATTGGATTAAAGAGCATCTGAACAGGTGTTCTATCATTTTTTCCCAGCGCTGCTTTAGTGTCCCGATGAGCCCCAAATAACCAGAGTTGACTTTATATGAAACCCAAAATTGGGTTTCTACTCATTTCTATCTATTCACTTTTCTCTCATTTCGTTCCCCCGTCTTATAAGCGGTTCTAAACACAATACCACAATCTCACAGCTGAAGTGGAGGGTCGACTTATAAGCGAGTAAATACGGTAATTTATATATTTTTCGGACTAAAAGGCACACTTTAAAGCTTTTTTTTTTTTTTAAAGCGACTTCATGTTTTAATTCAGGAGGAAAAGTAATATAATGTAAAAAGTAATAAAAAGAATAATACTTTTTAAGAAACAATTGTTGTCAACCTTATAGTCTTAAATACATTTCTTCTTTAATTTCCAAAATATTGTATTTTATTTTTGGTTTAATAGATATACTTATTTGTTCAGTATTTAAAACTTAGTTTTTTTTTTGTTTTGAGAGTAAATGAACTATAATAAATTACTGTAAAAAAATTTCTGGAGTTAAAAAAAAGGCATAATTATTTATAATGTGGTTTTGATACTGTATGTTTTATTTTATTACTTTACATCAATATTAATATAAATCATTAATAGATGTATAATATTAAATATTATTATTCAAATAATTTAAACTATGTACTTTTAACTCATTAAGCGCATAATCAACAAAGACAAGAAAGTCAAATGATAAATTGGCACTCAGACCTGTGACTGGAGTGGCTAAACGCCATTTACTCTAATATAAACCGTGGTAAAATGCCAACGAGAGGATATGGAGAAGAGCAGGGGAGCTGACGCTCGGGGTTGCTCTCCGCAGTGATCCTCTTCATGGACGTCTACAAGAAGAGCGCGTGTAAAACACGTGAGGTGTTGGTGGACATCATCCAGGAGTATCCCGACCAGATCGAGCACACCTACATCCCGTCCTGCGTGGTCCTGATGCGCTGCGCGGGATGCTGCAACGACGAGGCGCTGGAGTGCGTCCCAACCGAGACGCGTAATGTCACCATGGAGGTGAGGAGCCTGCAAACAATGGAGATAAAGCCCATGACTTGTGTTGTGGAGCTGTTCAGATGCGGTAAGTGTCTGGCGTGTGTTTGCCCAGGTGCTGAGAGTCAAACAGCGTGTGTCGCAGCACAACTACCAGCTGAGCTTCACGGAACACGCCAAGTGCGAATGCAGGTAGGCTTTTTTTGGACAATAAAGCGTTAAGATTCACAGTGCCATTTATAATCCAGTAATTACTGCATAATTTGGATTTAAGGTGCGCTTAAAATAAAAAAATAAATAAAAAATTACATTTCATTTTATAATCTAGGTTATATTTTGATCTATAATGCGCCTTGGATTTTGAAGCCAGCTTAATTACCACCTACAATGTTTTCTCAATTTTGTAATAATTAGCCATTATAATGGTACAATCAATCTTTAAACAATTTTTTAGGATTTGCAGTGAGCCAATATAGTCTAAAAATTATGGTAATATGTGTTAATGATAAAAGATTAGGAACTACTGGTAGATGCTTATTACAACTGGGCCTTGTAATCCAGTGCACCTCATAGCCCAGAAATTACAGTAATGTGTGTGTTGTATATAAGGAAAAAAATGGGATTAGACGTTTGTTATAAAGTGTGCCTCATAATCAAGAAAATATGGCATTCGATGTGTACAAGCATGTACAATTTAAGCAATTTAGTACTTGTGTATTTTTGTAGATAAAAGATGAAACGGAAAAAAAAGTACAATTATGGTACAAACATATATTTTTTGTTTATTTTTTTTTTGTTTTTTTTATAGGCCAAAGTTGGAAGTCAAAGCAAAAAAAGAAAAGTAAGTTGATTTTTTTTTTCTCCGTACCAAAAACGAATTCTTTCATTCCAGAGTCTTTCATTCCAAAACATTCACACTTTAGTTATTCACTTTTAGCTGTAGGATTTGATTTGAGATAATCGTAAGACTTTACCTCAAACTGACGCAAGCTGTCGATTAATCTATCCGCGGTGTTCTCGGGGCAGTTCTGGCGAGAAAAAATGGCGAGAAAAAAAAGTTTAAAAACTCTAGCACGCTTGCACCAGAGGGGCTTGAACAATAGGTTGAAAGGACGGAACACGTATAAAGCGATCCAGCATTTACACGATTCTGCCGAACTCTAATTTGCACCGAGCGGACTCTCTGTCAGCTGTGTGTGTGTGCGCGCATCGGGGCGGAGCTCCGTCAAGTTATTACCTTTACTCACCACGTTGGATGCAAGTCTCGCGCTTGTCAAGTTTAAAACAACATACAGTAAACAGAGAGAATGAGTGAGGAAACACAACGGTCAAGTAAGTCTGCTATCAACTCGGACATTTTAGTACCTGAAAAAGGATTATTTTGATCACTTATTGTTTAAGTGTGTGTGTGTTTACTCTGCGGTTTAAAACACTGAATAAACCATATACAGCAAACATCTACAGTTGAGGAATCTACAGTTTTACAACTTAATAATTTGTGTTTTTATAGCCGGTAGATAGTCATTTGAAAAGTAGATCGCGAACCGAAAAAGTGTGGGCACCCCTGGTATAAGGTAATTGTGTGTATTTTGTGACTTTGTGTAACATTGTCACAGCCAAACATCTTAAAGATTTTATTGAATCTGTTAAACTTGATATACATTGTTTTTCTTTTACGAAAGAATTATTTATAATTTTACATAATAGATTATTTATATATTAAAAGTACATGTTGCAATCCCAATTTACATATTATTCACAAATTAATGTGTGCAATGTGGCCTGCGATACAGCGTTACTGTATGTGATTCTCTTGTTAGATTGATCAAATTGAATTGAACTAAATTGAATACATTTTTATACATGAAAATCTTCTGAGCAGATTATTCCCATTTTTTCTGAGTAAATTCGAAGAACATTTTTGTAAACGGTTGTTTAGCGAATCCCATAAATAGCCAATAGATAGATTTTTATACTAAGTTTGGGCAAGATGAGCAAGGGATCTGATTGGCTCTTACACCCAACTACAAATAATACATACAAGCATAAAAAATCTAACCAAGTTGCATGTGGTTGTTCCGGCTCATGTTGTTGTTGTTGCTATATGATAAAGACATGCGCAGACCCAACAGGACCGCACGCGTCACCAGAACCCGATGATGTGAGTCTGTGTGGTCAGAGCCGCCGTGAAGCTTGCGTAATAGCCTGCCGATCTCCTTACTGCTCTGACCTGCTGATAGCGCTATTTATAGGATTTGTTTGGTTTGTGCGTTCGCGGCGTTCCGTTCATCCGCTGCTCGCCGGCAGCTGCGGGACGGAGGTCGCGGAAAGACCACCCATCGATTCCCACCGCGCAGTTGCTCAAGACTGACCCCTGCTTAAGTCCCCGCACTAATCTTAGCCACAAGTCCTGGCCGTTAACCCACATTTATTTTTAGGCTTTTAAACAGTAGGTGACCCCGGGTTCAGGTTATTGTTGATTATGAACAACAGCGGCACACGCGTCATTTCCGCGTGACCTGACGGCGAGAGACTTAGAGATGAACGAATCACGGGATTTCACCGTATTTAACAGGCCGTCAGTTTACAACAAGACGTTACATTCGTGTCATGGTCGTAGGTGATCAAAAAGCAGTTTTTTACGCTTTTAAATACCTTGAACACTCTCTGAAACTAAAATTGCAGCCGTGTGACAATTAGCTTAGACATTGTGACGTTTATCGTAATTTTCTTTTAAGATTCCAACTGGTGAGCCGTCTTATAAGCGTGGTCTACAGACATTTCACCCTTTCTCGCAAAAGTAAACAGCAGAGACATGTACACGGTAATTAAATGATCATTTATGATGTGAATTAAATAAGTCTTTTAAAAAAACGAGCAATTTTGGTTCGCGTTTGGAGAATGAATGAAGGAAAAACTACGAAATGCTTCTTCTGAGACTCTGAAGAAATTGCATAGTGTGCTAGCACCTTACGAAGACATGTCGGTTTTTCTCCCCCTAATATGAAATAGAAATATATGAAACCCAAATTAAGGTTTCCACTCATTTCACATTTTTTTCACTTTTTTCTCGTTTCCTGCTTTTTTTTTTTTTTAGAAAAACTGAAATTTAAAGTTAATATTTATTAAAACTTAGTCTTAAAGCTTTAGTTTAATGCCACGAAATCAGCATAATCTGATTAGATTTCTCGTAGAACTTCATCTTTTTCTATCAGGAATATGAGAAATAGTTACTCATTTTATCCAACTCATTACATTACATTACTCATTTTGTCAATTTAAAACCGAAATGGTTTAAACGATTATTCCCTATTTGCTGTAATGAGAGCAGGAAAAACACATTAAAATGCATTAAAAAGCTAAATAATTATTATATATTAATAATAATAAAAATATTAACATTAATATTATTATAAAAAGTTATTATTATACATTCCAATAATACATTATCTTAATTCATTATTATTGATAAAATATTCAGATGTGAATGATAGTGAATTGTTCGTAAGCATGTGTAGCTTTTAGTGTGACGTTATTTATTGTCTTTGATGGGAATTAAGCATTTTTTTGCTTGCTTTGCGCGGAGAAGCCCACCAGTAGCCCACCAGTAGCCCACCAGTAGCCCACCAGTAGCCCACCAGTAGCCCACCAGTGTCGATTCCACTTCAGACCTCTAATGCTGGACAGTGGATCGGGTCAGCTGAGCGTCTGAATCAAACCCGCGCGGCACGTCCGCTCTCTCCTGTTACTCGGCACGTAGGCAAAGCCTCGCCCGCCGTGTGCGCGCGCGCGTGTGTGTGTGTGTGTGTGACTCAGGGTTCTGATTCATCAGCTCAAGTTCAGCTGCATGTACGCTAAGCTCCTCACACACACACACACACTCAATGTCATCCTCGGCTAATTCGCTGACAGTGTGTCATGGTTCCTCACGAGGACAGTAGAATTAGACGCATCACAACAGCGAACGCTCTGCGAAACACACATGACAGGTGCTTTCCCATGCGTCGCTTGTCATCACGCGTAATATATGCTTCATGTAGTTCATGGTTTGTCATTTTTTCGGATTTGTTTTTCAGTTGGTCTGAGCGGATGTTCTGGGTTAAACTGGGTTTCTGTGGCTCAGTGACCTGCTTAGAACCTTCAACATTAATATCCTCAAAAAACCCATATTTGCATTAGGGCTGGGCGGTAAACTGGTATTGAGTTGTGCCACGATATGGATTTTGCAATATACCCGTTACACATTCAGGAACTACATTTCACTTCTTTTCTTTTTTTTTCATCAAAGTCTTTTCTAAACGTCACATTCACAGACACACAGACAAAGCGAAAGAAAGAGAGAAGGAAAGCGTGACAACGTTTACAAACAAAAAGCTGAAAAATTGCTGCTCGCTGTGTCTCTCTCTCTCTCTCTCTCTCTCTCTCTCTC
>MU204192.1:88616-106674 GCA_017309775.1 Paedocypris sp. Pulau Singkep
TCTCTCTCTCTCTCTCTCTCTCTCTCTCTCTCTCTCTCTCTCTCTCTCTCTCTCTCTCTCTCTCTCTCTCTCTCTCTCTCTCTCTCTCTCTCTCTCTCTCTCTCTCTCTCTCTCTCTCTCTCTCTCTCTCTCTCTCTCTCTCTCTCTCTCTCTCTCTCTCTCTCTATCATTTTTCAAATAAACGCCTGAGCTACTTTTTAAAGATATACTGTATTAAAAATGGCATAAGCTTATCCAGGTTTCCCCCTGCCTGTGTAATTTCTTACTTTAAATAAAGTTAGAATACACATTTTGTGTACAAACAATGTAATTAACGTCTATTACAATGTAATGCCCCATATCGTGTGAAATAACACTGATACTGTCTGGACACTAGAAAATACCTTTATATATATTTTCACTGATACCGCGCACCGCTAGTTTGAATGAATTGTGTAGCATCGTGTCTGGACTACAGTATATATACTATAGTTCTAGAATGAACAGCGACAGTGTCTGAGCCTCAAAAGTTGAAAAAACGTACTCAGTGAATCAAATGAATCACGACTCTAATGAATCTTCTCCATCATCGTCCGCTACGTTTTCGTGACTCTGTCGTCACGTTCACTCTTCCGCTTGAGCTGTTTTCTGCTGTTGATTCCCCCTCTCTTCTGAACAGTAATGCCGCTCTCAGCGCTTTTCTGCTCTTCTTCTTGGATGTTCCTCTGTTTGGATGTCATAGTCATTTCTACTTCTGTAGATCCTTTTTATTTTTTCTGAAATTAATGGGTGCAATTTTTTAGGATGATGTGAAATACGATTGGGGAATTTGTTTCCTTATTTTCTGTCATTTAAATCACTTTGTTGCGTTGTCAAAATGAGACTTTCAACCAAAGTTCTATTAAGTGTTTTTTTTTTTGTTTAGTTTTTTGCTTTTATTGTTGACTTTGCAACATAAATTCAAACAAAAACATACAAAAAACAGAGACGTTTCATTTTTTCTAATTGTTTTTTTCCACTGTCTTTAGGACATCAACACAAACAACAAACATTGAAACAGAAATATAAAATGGTTAGTTTATTACACAATATTGTGGTTTTTTTCTCTCTCCAGATTTCATACATCCATAAGCCCAAATGACAAAAACCTTGTTATTTTTCTAGGCATTTCTTTTTTGTAATAACTTTACACCCAATGCTAAACGGCGCACGAACCAGAAAGGCTTTGGGAGAGTGTGAGGTGTCATTGCTGCTGTTGTCTGTGCTTCACTAACATCTGGGCGTGTTCTTGTGATGGTGTCTCCTTCACTTCTGCTTCCCTTGCAGTCACTGTCAGCCTTGCTCAGAGAGAAGAAGGCGCTTGTATGTGCAGGACCCCGTCACCTGTACATGCGCCTGCAAATTCACACACACGCAATGCCGGTCCCGGCAGCTTGAATTAAACGAGAGAACGTGCAGGTTTGTGTCGGAGCTGCTGACGCCTGCATGTGTGTGCGTACCTGTGCTGGCCGACATGCGGCACTTCCTCTTGTGCTCGTCTGTCTGTAGTGCTGTGGTTTCTGTCATTTCCGACGACACTTTTACGTGACGCTTTTCGACAAACGCCTCCTTGCGACAAAACCACCGCATTTTTGACCTTTCACCCCTGGTGACCCCATAAAGTGTCTGGAAACAGCCTGACTGCTCTGCTCCTGCAGCTTTACTCTTGTACTTGAACCCAAGATGTCACATGACAAGGCTCCTGCCAATCACGTGAAGCCACGTCACCAATTCTTTTATTGTGATCCCGCTGTAAGGAGATAGTTTACAATTTACAGTGGCATGATATATATATATCTAAATATATATATAAGTGCTGTCAATATTAATCGTATTAGAATTAGAATATAGAATAAGTGCTTAATCGTGTCAATTATTTTTGTCAATTAATTTTAGTTTTTTACTTACGGTTTGGCAACGTGCAATGAATAGAACCAATTCAATGAATAGAGAGCTTTTTTTGGGGTGTTTTTTCTTGAGAAAAGTGCGACTCGACCTTGGAGAGTTAAAAAACAAAGACAACAAACATTGCATATTGAACAAACATTATACCAAATTATTTTACAGTGTTTATACGAGTGTTTATGTAGTGTTGAGTTTACAATAATTTACATATCACACCTCAATATCTGATATTACAAGCTGCAGTCAATTAATCGTGATTATTGGCAATTAATTTGGTCAGAGAAGTGTGATTAACTAGTAAAAAAAATGTAATTGTTTGACAGCCCTACTTCGCGGTTCGACTATCGCGGATTCACTGTTTCGCTTTTTTTTTTCTTTATTACATATATTTGCGGATTCATTTTTTTCCCGACCGTATCTCGGCGGAGGATGCTTGCAGAATCGCTATGTCGAACGTCTCCCCGCGACCACACCGGGCCGCCACCTATGAAAAACGCCGCCCGTTTCTGTGCGTGCGCTTCCGCCCGATCCTCCCGTTCACATCCTTTGAAAATTAATATTTCCGCGGGGACGACACGTGCGGCGGGGAGATGTTTGTTAACATTACTTTAATAAAAAATACTGCTTGAAAAAAGTGTTTTAAAAGTCGGAATAAGTGTTAAATAAATATGTAAATGTTGTTCCTCCACTTCGCGGAAATTCACCTATCGCGGTCGGGCTTGGAACGTATCTACCGCGATAAACGAGGGATTGCTGTAATTTAACTAAAATCCAGAGTAATGAAATGCGTCCCTGCAAATTCGTCCCAATTTCCGCAATATTGTCGCTATGCGAAAGGAGCGAGTTTTTTTTCGTACTATTTGCACGCATTGAGTCCAGACATGTGTAAGATAGTTGTTTAATCAAAAAACTACAAAAACACTAGTCAGTTTCAGAGATCTTGCTTCCAAAATATAAAATAAGCTTATATTCTCCCAGAATGGCAATTGTTTTTTGTCTCCCGTAGAGCCCGGAAATCTTGAAATAACGCTGTGCAAATCCCTGAGATTTACGTAATCATGTGAGAACAGTGTCAAGCGACGTCATCGTTCCTGTGAGACTATGGAAATCTCATGGATTTGTGTGATGTCATTTCAAGATGGCTAAACTATTCATGTGAGATTGTCCGTATATAATTATATACTTATTTATATGTTATATACTACATTATATACATTTATTACCAACATTTTATCGTTTATAAAAAATGTTTTGTCATGGCACGGATTATATGTATTACACTTAAAATGTGGCTCAGATGACAAAATTTTTGCAAAACGAAACGGTTTTCTGAACTAATTAATTTCATAAGTCCGGCTACCACAGTGTGCATATATATATATATATATATATATATATATATATATATATAAATAATATAATATATATTAATATGAATATAACTTTTATAAATATTTTATTTATATGACTAATATAAATAAGTGGCGCCAATAATAAACATCTTTTTCTAATTTTTATTTATTTATTTTTTTAATTAAGAGTGAGAAAAAAGTGAGAAAAAACAATAATAAACTCGTAAACGCAACTCATTCAAACAGCAATAACTCGGGCCAATCAGATTCTAGACTCTGATTCTAGAATTCTGTACTCCCATAGCTGAAACACATTCAATCTAATTTTCTTTTTATGATATAAAATCGCAAAAAAAATGGGCCGAACAAAACATTGCAAGTTTATCTGAAATCCCACAGCCTAGCAAGATCTAGTAACGAGGTTGTGATCTCTCGGCCAGCGAAGCCCGTCTCTAACCACAGCACCGCTCTCTTTTCAGATGTGACAAGCCGAGATGATTGAGGCTGAATGAAGGACGCTTTTCTACGGCACAGCACTTTTAACCCCCGAGGACGCATTCCCTGGACGAATGGAAAGCAACCCTGAACAGGAGAGACCGTCCCAATGTGTTCACTCAAGATAGTAATATATAGAATATATATATGTGTTATAAATGACAAGGAGTGTTGCTGCTATCACTGGACTGACTTTGTACAATCAACGAAGACGCTGCTCTGCGTGTGAATGGGATGCTTTTCCCGGCCTGTGATTGGACGCAACATTCCCCAATCGGATGCGGATACAAGACGTGGGATTGCGCGAGCAGGGCTTAAGTGACCAACAGTTCATTACTGTCAGGAGACTTTGGGACGTGAGGGTCCAGGAGGGGGATACGGATGCGGAACTGTCTGTCTGTGATGAAGTCTTAGTCCAGAACGCCTCAAGTATTGGCCAGCATCCAATAGGACTGAAGGGATATTACATGTTGTTATATACATATGGAAACGAAAAAGTCTTCAACTCCATTCTGACATTTTGCCCGGGAACGGAGCCGATCTTCTAACGAAATAACTTGCATTATTTAAGGCTCGTAACATTTTCCAAAGAGAATATTGCACAGGACGTTAGGAACCGTTAACTTTCAAGCTGTTTATGTATATACACACGTCTAATATCCCTTTGTGTAGGTACACTACATCTAATTTATAAGGTTAGAAATGTTCAGTATTTTGTGTATTTAAGTTGATCTATTTATATACAGTGTTATCGTCAGTATCGTTTTGCTTCATATCTTGTTGATATTGTCACCAATCTAAAACAAACTGTGGACGGCTGTTGGAGGACAACCACTTTACCACATTCCTGAAAGTTCTGAGCAGTCGCTGCTTGAATCCGGACGAAACCAGACTAGCGGTCGGAGAGCAGCGATGTTTCTGTGAAAGTGCCAGATTTTAAGATTCTTTTTCTTGTCGTGTACAGTCACATTTCATTATATTTTCACAATAAAATATTTATTGGTGCTGTTTAATATTAACATTTTTAGTATTTTAACTATTAAACATATTTATTTTCAAATGCTATTGTTTTTTTCGTTGTTTTTTTTTTAAACTGCATTTCCGTTGGAGTGTGCTGCTGCTTCGCTGAACTCGGTTCGCATACTTGTGTGTCGATTGTCTAGGATACATCTTCAGTGTTGTGATAGCTTGTTGTAGAGCAACTGTCTCGTTTTTGATCCTTTCTTCTCAAACAGGCCTTCAAAGGTGTGGAGCCCATACAAAGGTCCCCATAATCTACCACAGGGACACACTTTAGCACTTTGACTGAGATGTCTGTACAGTACACACATTTCTATTGTAGTGGGGTTCCACATTGGCTTGCATACAGAACAATATGTTCCCTCCCCCTCACTCTGACCCCACCCATCAACATCTTAACCTAAACTCAATTATGAGTATTTTCATCCTTAAAATCTCATCATCATTCTCAAACAAACTTCAAAGATGTGGAGCTCAGACAACGATCCCCACAAGTGGCCCTAGGTCGCCACTTTACTATAAAACGTTTGGGTTTTATACATTTGAGGATTTTTTTAATGCATTTGGGTCCCCACTTTAGCCCAAATGTCTGTACACACAAAAACCACTTTCATCCCGTACACACCTAAAATACGTTTTGTAGAGATGTACTGAATATTCGGCCACTGAAAATTTTCGGCCGAAAATGGCCCAAAAGTGCATTTTCGGTTTTCGGCCAAAACACTTTTATCACCGAAACAACACGGCCGAAAGTTGATGACGTGAGAGTTGCACACAAACATTAGCGGCGTAACATCACAAGCTCCTGAGACTTTCCCTTCACACCAGTGGCTCTTAATAGAGAACATTCTCTCTCTTCTGACTCCGTTTGAGCAGCAAAATAAAGAGATCAGCTCATCTGATGCGTCTGTAGCGGACGTTATTCCTTTTATCGCACGGTAAAAACTATCAAGTCCGCGCTTAGAGTCTGTCCGCGCACGATCCGTAGAAATATGATAGAATCTTCTGCACTTCATCGCGACTGAACTTGATCCGTGTTATAAAGAGCAGTATTTAGATGAGCAGTTAAAGCAGAGAAGCGAGAAATGGCAACAATGGATACACAGAACTGACAGAGACGGAGCAGAAAACAGACTCGTCTCTCTCTCCACCAGTTGAGGTGTTTGCACCATCGTTGTCTGATAAGTTCAGTGAAATCCTGCAAGAAAGTACCTCTAATAATACTAATACGTAGGCTATTCTGTTTTAGGCTACTTTATATCTGAAAAATTGTATATTTCTGCAAGATGTATATTTTTTATCCACTGGCTTTATTTAAATACAGTCTCAAACGTTTCTCAAATGTCAGTCAGATGACAAACTCAACATCAACCTATTTACACTATTATTAAGACCTGCAGAGAACATGTTGTATCCTTTGCACTTGTTCTGAATGCACTTTAAACTTAAATGCAATTTTTAATGGAGGAACTTTTAATTTCACAACATTTCAGCAGGCCAGTAGGTCAAGTTAAACATTTTAGATTGAATTATATTTTATACTCTTGAGTGTTGCTTTATACTTGATAAATATTTGCATATTTGTAACACATTTTGTTTCATGTATTCTTTGAAACTTCATTATTAATGTATGCAATTACAATGCCTTAGTTTTAGTAAAGTTAGTACATCTTCATAGCAATAAATGCAATTCTTTCGGTTTTCTGCCAGGCTTTCCTCTTTTTCGGTTTCGGCCAAGAATTTTCATTTCGGTGCATCACTAACGTTTAGTATTTTTGCTTATTAAGTTTTGTTCTACAAAACTCCTTTTACTCAGCGAACAGCCTGCTGAAAGTCGGAGAGAGACTTTTACATAAATTACGGAATAAAGATGGACAAAGACTTTCCTCTGAGCCAAACCCTTGTGCATAGCCCAGCGTTTGCAATTCTGGACCTTTTGCTCCATGACATCTCCACGGGATTCACAGCGTTGTGGTAAGTGCTAAAATTTGGCAGGTGGCGTGTTAAAGATCAGCTGCGAGATCAGGTGCTCCGCTGTGGAAACTACGCGTCATCTGGTCACCTGTTTGAGAGCAAGACGCACTGTCACGCTCAACTATATTTAGATCTTTAGCAATAGGAACAAGACACCTGATCTAGAAAAGAACAGTTCAAGTTCAAGTTTATTTATATAGCGCTTTTCTTTGAGACCAACGTAAAGTCGCTATACAACTTAGGGAATAAAATTGTCTTTAAAAAAAAAGTGTACATTACTTATCTGTTCAAAAATTAGGGGGAAAAAATGGTCAGTTTAAAAGAGAGGAAAAAAGGTGTGTGTGTGTGTGTGTGTGCGTGTGTGTGTGTGTGTGTGTGTGTGTGCGTGCGGACATCTACTGTCAAAGTGGGGACCCGAAGGCAAGGTTTTTGTACTAAAGTGGGGACCTAGTGGACCTATAGATAGACCGATAATTAGATTTGTGAATAATTGGAAAAATGTGAACCAACTGTAGGTTAGTGTTAATTTAATTAATTAATGAGTTAATGAATTAAGTGTAAAATGAAACTGTTAAAAAAAGATTTCTTCTACGAGACAGACACAAAACAATAGATTAGAAAACTTGCATTACAAAATTTAGAGACGTAGCACTAATGTATTTGTACAGAGCCAGTGGATATTGAATCAATGTAAAATTAATATTGAAAGATCAATTTAAAATCATGTATTTTTTACTACAAATTATGGACCAAAACATACCTTACAGTTAACGAATCAATAGGAAAACAGAATAAGATACAAAAAGGAAAAGACTAGCTCCTGTGTTACATTTTACCAACATTCTGTAGAGTTTGACTATAGTTACAACAGGAAGTGAGTACGTCGACATACTTGGCATCAGCAAATAGAAATTCTCTTTATAATAATAATAATAATAATAAAGAAATTCAATTATTACTCTTTATAAATAAACGCTATAAAAATAAACTTGAACTTTATAAAGTTTGCAACATACAGAAGCAAGAACTAATGTCTATGAGAAGTGCACTGTGGGGATAAAGATGCTGGTCACAACTTCCAGATGTGAATAAAAGTGAAGGGTTTAGTCCAGATCACGAGTCTGGTTTCATTACTCATGATGAGCAGGGTCCAAAGAAAAGAGAAGGACTGGAGCGACTCAGGTAGACCTGAATATCATGTGTGGACCACTTTAGAGAAGTGCTCTAATCCGTCAGCAGCGACTCCTTCATTTGGACTTGAGTTCAAGCGGTTTGTCTCCGTGGAGTTGAAAGCGTTTGCACGCTGAGCTCAGGAGTCATGAACTTCTCCAGCATTCGTCTCTCAGCCGGATCCCAGGGTCTTCGCCCGGGACGAGTGTGACGAGTGTGAGATCCCAGCGTGAACACTGAGATAATAATCCCGCGAGAGATCTCGAGTGGAGGTCTCCACACAATTCGGGTCTACAGGAATCAGGTCTCGTATGTGCCAGGAAATGGAACGCATCATTTTCATAGATGAATTTGTGGTGAATCCCGCAGAATGACGTTAGTACCCGGTGTTCTAACATCTATTCCTAGCCGGGAGAATTTCCTACCAATGCGCATGTTTACGTCATGTTCTGGCCACCTCGGGAAGTGAAAACGGATGGTTATATCTCTCTTGAAATTCACAATTCAACGTTGTTAATTAGACAATCCGAAGAATATAGACGAAGTAAAGATCTTGCATTGTTCTGCATTAATACACAATAGTAATCGCAACTAAAAAAGTTTTACTCACATTTACTCAGCATCATTGTAATGTGCATTAGTGTGGATCAGTTAACAGTTTACGCTTAGTTATGCTTTTTCTGACATGGATATAGCATTTGTTTGCGCAGTGAGTAACTGTTTAACTCTGGATTATTTCAGGTAGTTCAAAACACTAGTTGAAACATTTTTGTTGAAAACATTCAATAATTAATTTAGATTTGTCGGGTTTATGAGCGGTCTTTTCAATCTTATGTTGTTTCGCCGCTAGATGGTTCTTGTCGTCCGAAACTTATTTCGTCCACGACTTATTTTCGTCCGAAATAAAAGACTTCAACACAGGGTTTGTGAATTGGATTCTGGGAAGTGCCCCAAGCTCTCGCTCAGCTTCGTTCCCTTCAGCTAGGTTTTACTAAACCAGAATGCCTCGGCATCCAGAATCCCGTTTTATTCTATAGCAAGCTGAAAAAAGGTCACGAGTTACTCATTTGCATGATGTCGTCAGACGGCCCAACCGGACCCAACTTGCAAGATGAGTTTCAGAGCTTCTCTAAGACAATTCTTACATAGAGGAGCATTGTGAAGAGATGATTAGATCAGAGCTGTGAAGCTTCAGAGTTAAAGATTTACAGACATTCATTCTTGCCGTGCTGCCTAAATCTAACACTTGATTTTACATGAGGAACATGCGAAACCTTTGCTCAGCTTCCAGACAGTCAGCATTACATTGCATCTTTCATTCCTTCAGGCACAATATGATAAAGAAATAAACTATAAATGCATCGAAAGCTTGATAAACTCAACAATATTATATATGTGTATCAGGCTGAGTTACTAGATATCTAACAGGTGTGTGTGTGTGTGTGTGTGTGTGTGTGTGTGTGTGTGTGTGTGTGTGCGCACCTGTTTTGTTAAGTTGTTAATTAATATTAAAAGTAAAAGGGCTTTGACTGTTCCCCACAGTCATGTAGACTGAGAAGTGCAAGGGACCAAACACTGAACCCTGGGGAGCAGGTGTTTGTGAGTCCTGCCTTGGTTTTTTCCTGACATCTGGCGTGTTTAAGCTTAAGGCTTTGTTGGAAATGTTAACACGCTTCTACACAGTAGATTGTACCACTTAATGCAGTGTAACTTTCTACAGGCGCTTGAAATCCTTGAAAATGCTCGAATTTCAATTGCTTTCAATTTGACGCTTACAAATTTTCTACAAATGTTCGCAAAACGTACAATTTGCATGACAGTAACAGTATTTCCTGTAGTTTTTGTTACGGGCCCCGGCAACGGGGTTGATCGCAACAGTAAAGAAAATATTGGTTCTCCTGAAATACAAAAAACAACAAGAGAAATGAAGACGTCGTTGTGTGAACTTCTTTATTTGCAAATATAACATAAAAATATTTAGACATTTAAATAAAATATAAAATGAGAATTCCCGCGAGACTTCATCTCAGCGTGCGACTACTGCCGCCAAAACCCACCAATAAATTATACATGTATAGACATCCTCTCGAGTTTACACGTTTTTACAAAAGCATTTTAAAGCTTCACACACACAACATTGCCAAATTTTGCCGAGTACTGACGTGAAATACAAAAAACAACAAGAGAAATTGAAGACACGATGCACTATCATTCACATCCAGAGAACTTCTAGAAGTCCGATCCCCAAAACCCGACCGGAAGGAACGACCTTTTCCGTGAATAGTTCCCACACCACCCATTGCTCCACCTACTCTTAAATACAGGCACAATACACTTAAAAGAAACTAATAACACCACATTGTCTATTTAAATAACTTTACAAAACAACAAAAACATGTTTGGGTAATTAAATAAATAATGTGGTCACACCCACTAGGTGTACCACATTTTCATTTACAGGAATGTTGTCTAAAATTTTAGCTAGAAAAACATTTTATCTAGAAAAGTGTAGAAAAGCTGATGAACGCAAGCAGTTCCACGAGTTTGCTTAGTGTCAGGTCAGGAAAATTAGCATTTCTGTCCTAATTGTTATAAAATAAATTTAGTATTTATATTGGTGCTGTCAAAGTTAGCGCGTTAACGCACGTGATTAATTTTAAGTGCTTAATCACGTCAATTATTTTTAACAGGAGAGGTTCGGTTCCGGGATACTACCTAGTGCAGCCTTCCTTTTCGTTAATGTTAGTAATTTAATATTTTGCCATTACAATTTTAAATATGCCTCATTGAAGAGATGGGTTTTTAATCTAGATTTAAACTGACTAACTGATTCTGATTCGCGGATTGTGCTAGGCAGAGTCTTCCAATATTTTGATGCTAGAAAAGAGAACGATCTTCCCCCTGTGAAGGCTTTAGAGGTTTTTATTTGCCTATTAGTCGGGCAGGAGAACCTCCCAGAAGACCATTACAGTAATCTAACCTCGAGGTCATAAACGCATGTATGAGTCTTTCTGCATCCGACCTAGGAAGCATATGACGCAGCTTTGCAATATTCCTGAGGTGGAAAAATGCTGTTCTACAGACGTTGTTAACATGGGTTTCAAATGAAAGTTTATTATCAAATATAACACCAAGTTTTTCACTGTTGATGTGGTTGAAAGTTTAAGTCCATTAAGATTTAGATTATATTCAGGGTTCTTTATTTTTTTGTTAGAGTCAATAAGCAATAATTCGGTTTTGTCCTGGTTAAGCAACAGGAAGTTTTGCATCATCCAGTCACTAATATCACTGAAGCAATCTAATTTTTTAGTAAATTGCGTGGTTTCATTGGGCCTTGTGGAAATATAGATTTGCGTATCATCAACATATCAATGAAAGCTATGTCCATGGCTTCTGATAAAGTCTCCTATAGGGGAAGCATATATAAATATCTGTGTAGCGTTCAGCTCTGTGTAGTGCTCAGCTCTGTTTAACATTGAACTCTTTGTAGTGTTCAGCTCTGTGTAGTGTTTAACTCTGTGTAGTGTTCAGCTCTGTGCAGTGTTCAGCTAACTGTAGTGTTCACCTGTGTGTAATAATAATAATAATAATAATTGAACCTTTATTAGTCCCTCAGTGGGGAAATTTTTCTCTTTTTAACCCATCCGATCAGACACGAACTGGGAGCAGTGGGCAGCAACACAGTGGGGCGCCCGGGGGGCATGTGGGGTTCAGTGTCTTGCCCAAGGACACTTAGTTGTAGAACTAGTCGTAGGGGGGATTCGAACCTGCAACCTTTTGGACACCAGTCCAAGTCCCCTACCACTGGACCACAACTGTAGTGTTCAACTCTCTGTAACATCAGAGTCTGAGTATCGTTTAACTGTGTGTAGTGTTCGGCTCAGTGTAGTGTTCCGTTCTGTGTAAAGTTTATCTCTGTTCAGTGTTCACCTCTGTGTAACATTCAACTGAGTTGTGGTCCAGTGGTACACAGCAAAAATACCAGTGTTGTTAAGTTGATTTTGTGGTGTTAAACCTTTCGAGTTAAAAAGTGTTGATTGTAGTGTTAATTTAAAGTACTACAGCACTAGCAGTGTCACAGGTTGACCAAAGTTTGTGTTACTTCATGGTGTTTTATGTTGTTTTTCTATATAATAATTGAAAATAAATGTTTAAAATTGAAATTGTTTGGCATTTCTTTCCAAATATGACGTGACATGCATTTGTTGGCATTCACCACATTTACATTTCAATTCGTTTTATGTTTAACACCATAATGAATGCATTTCAACACTAATAAACAACATATTAGTTTTATAAATAACAGGGTATCTGCAGGTTTCTAAGAGTTAGATTTAAGACTTTTTAAGACCTTTTTAAGACCGTTCAAAATGAAATGTAAGACCTACTGTTGTGGGTGCGACGGAGCAGAACTGAGAAATATCAGGTGTTTTCCGACAGGTTTCCGCAGCCGCTACGTGTGTTTCATACTGCATCTAATGTAATTTTAGATATCTTCAATTTAATTGTGACTAGGAGAAACTCATTTAGAGATATCTACAAATATTTTTCAATGAGAGTGCATCTAGTCAAAGTAGATTTGCTGTGACTCGTCAGAACTGTTTAATGACTAGTCGCCGCGAAGGAATAAATGTTAATTCCGATCTCTGTTTAGCCGATTATAATTTGAGCAGACGAGAACTGAGCGTAAGCGCGTGTCAATACGTGCGCGCTCAAATCGCGTTGCGCTCGCGAATCTTTTTGGCACTAAACTGATCCCGTACACGCGCTCAAATCGCGTTGCGCTCATTCGCGAATCTTTTTGGCACTAAATTGTTCTCGTAGCCTAAAGCTCCAGTCTAGCGGTTCATGCAGCTAGCGTAACACTCCCCGCGAACACGGTTGGTTGAACTCGGTTCCGTCTGCAGTATTTTGTTCTACGTGACAAACGATAAGATTTCAAATGTATTTAAAACCAAGAAATAAAGTCCTCTTTACAAAGTCGGTTACATTTCATTTTTAAGACCTTTGAGATGTGAAATTAAGACTTTTTAAGACTTTTTAAGACCTTATTTTTACATTATTAAATTTAAGACTTTTTAAGACTTTTTAAGGACCCGCGGATACCCTGAAATAAGCACTGCTAGCGTAATTGAAACATTTTTATTAGTATAAATTGAAGTGGGAAAACACCACTGGAGTTAATTGAACACAAGCAGTGTTTTTTCTAACACTGTCTCAGTGTACAAAAGGTAACTCGACTTAAAGTGTAGATTAAACCCAATTTAGTGCGGACCTATATAAACACTGGAAAGGTGTAAGTTTTCTCACTCTGAGAGTGAATTTAACACTATACGTTTAGCTGTGTAGGAATTCATGCAAGAAGGTGCAGGTTCGAATCTGCCTACTGTCACGATCTTCGGAACGGAACAACTGAGCCGGAGGTCGTGGTGACAAGAAACACTAACAAACATACGTGGTCTCTGACGAACGGCCGGACGAGCCGAACGCTGACTCTGGCCGGAGGCAGGCAGCAGCAGCAAACTCTGGTGGGCGGTCGGACGGACCACTGGCAAGCTCGGGAAGACGCCCAGCAGCCGCAGCGAACTCGGTAGGACGGCTTGATGGGCTGCTGGCGAGTTCTGGAGGGCAGCCGGACTGGCCGCTGGTGTGTTCTGGAGGGCAGCCGGACTGGCCGCTGGTGTGTTCTGGAGGGTGGTTGGACGTGTTTCTGGCAAGTTCAGGAGGGCGGGAGGCAGCCGCATTGAGCTCAGGAGGGTTTAGCGTCAGCGGTTTCAGAGTCAGGGGACTCGGACTATGGGGACACTCAGACGGAGGACACTCAGACGGAAGACACTCAGACGAAGGAGTAGGAGAAGTAAACCGTGTAAACGGACGGTAAGGACAAATCAAAGAACGTGCAGACAGAGGACAAAACAAAGGGGAGAAAAGTGCAAGAGAAAGAAATGAACGAGAGCGGAAGGGTAGAGAACGGAACGAGATGGAACGAAACACACGTGAACGAGGACACAAAACGGGGCTCAGGATGGAACACGGAGTCAAGGAGCCTGAACAATATGGGGGCAGATCATGCAAAGACCACAGCAAACTTTCACGGGGTGCACGCGTTGACATATCACGGGAAGCACCGGTCGACAGACAATAAACAATCCAAAGCAGGAGTTCAAATACCGGTGAGCCGACATCGACTTTGACGGACACTTCGTCCTAAATTCGGTTGCGGTCGGTTAATCTGTCACGATCATCGGGACGGATCAATGGAGCCGGAGATTGTGGTGACAAGAAATACTAATTTACTCATAAAAGAAAGACGAGAACTCATAAACAACGCGGGACAACTCGGAACAAACACGTAGGAGTGACGACATTAACCGACACGGGACAATGAGACAGGTACAACTACAAACGAGGTACAATATACAACAGGTGGACCGGACGACCCACGTGACTACAGACACAGGGGTAACGCAGTGTATAAGGGATCATGGGTAGTGTAGTCCGTGGTTCTGTGACACCTACGGCTGGTTCTGCAACCAAGTGTCCTTGTCCTTGTTTGTGTGTGTTCACTTCGCTGGATTGATTAAAAGCAGATCATAATTTCGATATGATTTGCCATATCTCACTCACTTTACTTTACTACTGTTCAGCTCAATGTAAAGTTCAACTCTGTTCAGTGTTCAACTCTGTGTAACATTCAACTCTGAGTAGCGTTCTACTTTGATCAGGGTTTGACTCTGTATAGTGTTCACATCCAAGGACAAATTGCTCAACTACGCCGCGCCACCATGTTTGTTTACAAACGGGAGCTCGCCGCAAGCGTGCGTTTCCTGTGCTCACCCAAACCAAATGGATCGTGACGCTCGTGCCCGCCCGACGACGACAGCCATACAATAAACAGGATTCGTAGAAGAAAACGTATCTAGCTCTCAGCGCAACTCTCGTCGACGTAAACAGGGAGTTTTCAGCTGCTTCCGGGTTTTTCGGGAAGATCTTCCTGCTGGGAAGTACTGCTGATTCCAACGATGAGTTTCACAGAGAAGTCGAAGAGCTGAAGGCAAACGAACGCTTCAATCATCAGAAAGGTAACGAGCATGATGCATGCTACGCCTTTTATACCACCTGCTACTGGTTCAAAGGTGACAGGCAAATTCATGCAGCAATGAACTTCACCGTTTGTTGGCCACCTGACTTGTGTCCAAGTGGTTGCATGTTCAAATCTCGACACGGACAGCCACATTACCCCTGACTCCACGACTCAAGGCTGCCCAATGCTCCGGGTTGGTGTGTGTCACTTTACTTTGTGTGTAACTTCACTGGATGATTAAACGCAGAGCAAAATTTCTGACAAACTCATCCACTTTACTTGACTCTTTCCCTTTTGTCTGGCTGCTGTTATAAGTGTCACTGGATCACACGTGTGTTTGGTCAGATGCAAACACCGACATTTAGTTGGCAAGTGAAGACCTGCTGAACACGTTCCTGCTGAAGACACCAGCGATCAACTGCTGGCGAAGACAAGAACTGGAAAACATCAGACGCATTCCAGAGGCAAATCAGGTCAGAATCTGAAGATCACATCCGCCAGCAGAAGCCTGATCACAAGGACTTATCTGGCAGCGCGCCCGCTCGGACACACCTCTCTCACGCATTGGCCGTCGGAATGTAAACAAACACCCAAGACCCTGATCTCATTGGCCGGCTAGAGTTAGGCCACACCCCCACCTGCTCAGGTGATTTTGAACTCGAGGTTTCTTGGAATGCAACAAGCCGCATGCTTGAGATTGAGTTACACCCTTCGCAAATATTTGTCAGGAGTTGATGACAGAAAGAAAAACAGTATTACCTGTCAACTGCATAACGGGATGGATATTGGACGAAAAAGGTTTTTGTCAGAAGCATAAACTGTTTATGATTTAAAACGGAATCAGCGAGTCATTTAATCTCATCTGACTAATTCAATATTCTAGCAACGGGCTGTAAAATATTACTGTAAAGACTCATTTTTTAATCTAAAGACTCACTTTTAATGTAAGCTATATATAATTCAGGTAATTTATTCATTTATTCATTAAACAAGACATTTTTGCAGTGTTGCAATGACGTTTGTAGATTAACGTTTGTTTTTTGGTAAAATAAAGGCAAATTATAGCGAAATGTATCAAGCTGCTGTTAAACACACTGTTTATTTATTAAACTTAAGAACCCGTTTTATACACGTGATTTTGTTTTCTCCTGAGATGCCCAGTAGTTTTCTGATTCACAAGTATAATAAAATAAAATAATAAAATATGAAATAATAAAATAAAGGAGCTTTGGCTACAGTGTGGAATATTTCCCTGGTTCGTTGTGGTTTTTTATAATTTCCCAAACTACTCTTCACGCCTACAAACCACTAATTGTATGAAAAGCAATAAACAGCACAAATCACTTACAACAAGAACTTTAATCAGAGCATGATGCAAGTAAAAAGTGACAAATGTGTGCACACAACACTGATGACATCATCACAATAGACAGTCTCATTGTACACACGTCACACACACATTAGGCTTTTTACATCCATTACGTTTTTTTTTTTTTTATATTTCATTAAAGTCTTTTACAGAAATGCTTTAATTCAAATATATATTAATTATACTTTTTCATGTGTTGTCCTTTTTTTTTCGTTACATGCTAAATTAATTGAAAATCAATTACATCGATTTTTTATCGTTGAGGAATTTTGAATTAGACACTTTCTTTTTATATCTTGTTCATTTTTGTAACTTGTAAAAATGTAACAGGATATACTGTATTTGCATGGAGGACAAACTCTCTAAAGTTATTTAAAGTTCACTTGTGAAAAATAATTCTGTCTGTCTTTCCAGATTTTCCAGTTTATTCTCATGTTTAAAAAATGTGATTTATAAATGTTGATTCTGAGTGTTGTTTGACGCTCCTGTTCTACTGTTTGGAACGATTTGATGAGCTTCTGCAGCACAAAACGAATCTCAGACACACACCGTGTCTGCTGGATCAGATAGATCGCACTTGTCTTTATCTGTGCGCTGCAATAAAAACTGCAGACGTTTACTCGGTGTATCGACCAATTAAAGAGCAGAACCAGCTAATCTCTCACAACCAGTTGATGAGCAACAAACCTACATTAATGTTTTTCTCTCCTTTCCCTATAGACTCTTTGACATATATATACAGGAAATACCGTATTTACTGGCTTATACTAACAGAGGGGAGTGGCGGTTTTTTTTCTTTTTACGGCAGAAGGAAATTGTACTGGACCCTCTACCACTAACAAGGATTATGTGTAATTTGAATTTCCATAAGATCTGGAAATATTTTCGCAGGTTCCACTCATTTGCAGGTTCCAATCCATCCTTCACAGAATATGCAGCATATGTGGACATAACAGACAATATGTCTGGATCACAGTCTCCTTTCAGCTCATCCTAAAGCGGCTGAATGGGGAAAAGGTCGGGGGTCGGTGTTAGGCCCTGTCAAGTTCTTCCAAACTAAACTCAGTTGATTCACAAATTTCCTAGGCTCATTTATACACATTTTTTCAAGGTTAGTCTAGTTTGGTTGCCCAGTCTGACTGCAAACCACTTCTGATGTGACATTTCTGTGTCACTGGAAACAGAAATGATCAATTAACTTTTTGTAACATTAAGCAGATTACAAATAAGCTTCTTATCTGGGATTTAAGGTGCATGAATGGATAATTGACCATAATCTCCAGAATAAATGGACAACAGATATGTATCTGCCTAAAACATTTCAGCCATATCTAGGTAAAACATTTTAGAATTAATAAACCATCTTTCTATTTCTTCCACCTACTCCATATCTGGGTCACGAGGAGCTGGAGCCAGTCCCAGCGAGACAGGATACCAACTCTGGAATGGTGGCCAATCAATTACAAATGTATAAATCAATTTTTCTTTTAAATAAATACATCAATTGTCATAACATATTCACTTTTAAGAGACTCAGAATCCACTATATTGGCTGAGAATGTACATGACAAACAAGAAATTAGATGTGGTCTGACTCCGTCTTTTCTTCCCTCTTGTTCCAATATTTACATTATACAGTGGTTTGTTATGAAGACCTGAATATTAGCAGCA
>MU204192.1:106699-125453 GCA_017309775.1 Paedocypris sp. Pulau Singkep
AATACAGATATTATTGTCACTATACATTATTGTCACTATGTCACCCCACCCCTGTCCCTCCTCCCATCCCACAATGCCTCAATAGAAACAGATACATGATCAAGAGTAAAAAAAGGCAGATTAATAATAAAATACAAAAACAGCACCATCACACAGATTCTTTAGGCCACCATCAGAAAAGAGGTTAAGATGTCTCCCGTCCTGGACAAACAGATTTAAATACTGTTTCATTCATCAGGCAGATCTGAACCTCTCTGTGTAAAGACACGTGTTGACCTTTAATGAAAAATAAACCCATTCATTTTAACATTTCGTGAGAAATTTAAACTGGTGACTGTAACTATGCTTATGACGGGCAGCGCTACTTGTTCATTTATGGTCTGTGTTTGTTTGTTTATTATGATGTGTGCAGTGCGTTATGGTGATGTTTGTTTATTTATTTGTTTGGATTTGTTGTTGCTGTTGTGACGTGAAATTTCCCCGCTGTGGGACTAATAAAGGATTTTTCAATTCAATTGAAAAACAGAGCTAGAGTTCTACAAACAAAAATTTAAAGCTAGGTGTCTTAAATATCAGATCCTTAGCACAAAAATCCCTTATCAAACACAAAATGATTTTAGATAATAAGCTTGATGTTTTAGCGCTCACAGAGACATGGCTAAAGCCAGACACCTACACTAGCCTGAATGAATCAACTCCACCTAATTTCTCTTACGAACATGAGGCACGATTAACCTCCAGAGGTGGAGGCGTCGCTACCATCTATAATATTGACTTCAAGATGAATGGCACTTTTTACAGTGCAGGTTCAAATCATCGCTGCTGTGCTTACTAAGGGACGATAATCGAATCCCCCTACGGCTGGTTCTGCAACTAAGTGTCCTTGGGCAAAGCACATCGGAATCTGCAGCACAATCTCCTTCTAACACTGTAAAAAGTGCCAAAGGCGTGTCGTTACTTTAAAGAGGTTTTTATACCTGATCTAATTCAAAGCGTTTCATTTTCTGTCTAACCATCAGTTTAATGTAAAATTTGTGCTTCATCCAATTTAAAAGTAAGTCTTTTAGTGTAAAGTAAATCAATTTCTTTGAAGTAAAGTAAAAATGTGCTTTGGAGCCAGATGGTGAGGAGAAGAGAAGACCTTGTTTCTTGGATTGGCCGATGAGAATTGGCCAATGAGAAGCTTGCATGTGCTGAACGCATTTTTTTTTTACTTTAAAATAAATCATAAACACGTTTACATGATCTTATTCAGTTGTACACTGTAAAAAGTATCTCGTTAGATCAAAGTAAAAAAATTGCGTCCACAGACTTGCATTAGTACGTCCATGTTTAAAACAGATTATTTACATTCCAAACACAGCGTGAGATTCACAAAAGCTTCACTAATGAGACTATAAATCACAGAGGAACTGCGCAATAAGGTCAGAGGAGCAACCAAGAGATCCACTCCTGAGAATTAGGAAAGAAAATCAACGTATACAACACAGCTGTTAAAATCCACTTAAAATTGATAAAGGGTTAACAAATACAGTCGTTAAAATCACGTATTCTTTATACATAATAAGACAAAAAGATAATTATAAAAAAGACAGATGCAAACTTGATCCAGTCACATTGTCTTGTCACAAAACCATTATAAAATGTGAATATTTTTCTTTTATAATAAATAAAAAATAAAATAACAAGTAAACAAAAACAATAGCTTAACAGAAAATACATGCCATTTGTTTATTAAACATATTATTATTAATAATAATAATAATAATAACAACAACAATAATAATAATAATAAACAGTCCTTCCATTTATTGTAATATATTACTATAATAAAATACTTACATAATATTTTACAACAGGTGTATTTCTGTATTGAAAAATTGGAACACAAAACGAAATTTACCCAGAGCAAGAAAAATGTTTATTCAAATGTTTATAAGCAACAACATGCAAAAGAAGCATCAGTGTGAAAATGCTCTTCGATGTTCCGCTAATTCAGATCATGTCTAAGAGATGTGCTTCACTAAATCTGAACGACATTTAAAGGTTTCTCGACTGAAGCCAGTGTTGATTTGTTACGCTGCTGTGGCCGGTTGACGCATGTCCAGCTCATCTGACCGTCTCAAGGATGAAATGTGAGGAGATCTGTGCACTCTCTGACTCTTCATCATGCAGTGACTCTAATTTAAGAGCTGGAAACTGTAAGATACTCTTATTACAGAGTTTCACCTCTGCTGGCAGAGCTGAAAGAGCAGGACAGCTCACATCGCTTAGAGATGACGTAGTGTGACGTAATGCTACATCAGGTTGCATTGGCTGTACACGTAGCAGTTCCAAGCCCGACCGCGATAGGCGAATATCCGCGAAGTGGAGAAACAACATTTACATATTTATTTAACTTATTCCGACTTTAAAACACTTTTTTCAAGTAGTATTCTTTATTAAAGTACGTAATGTTAACAAACATCTCCACGCCGCACGCGTCGTCCCCGCGGAGTCATTCATTTTCAAAGGGTGTGACCAGGAGGATCGAGCGGGAGCGCGCGCGCAGACACCGCTGGCGTTTTCCACAGCTGGCGGCGCGGTGTGGTCGCGAGGAGACGGCCGACATAGCGATTCGCTTTTCCGCGGTGAGACGCGTCCGGCGGCGGTCCGTCTCGAGGCACTGCGAGCATCCTCCGCCGAGATACAGTCGGGAAAAAATGAATCCGAAAAAAATCTGCGTTACATTGAATCCGCGATAGTCGAGGGAGTAGAAGTAGCGAGGGATTACTGTATTGTTTTGCATTATTTAGGGATGTCAAAATGTACGTATTAACGCATGCAATTAATTTGAAATGTTGGCTTATACCCATGAGATCAGCAGAGCACAGTGATTGCGTTCACCTGCTGCCATTTAGGCGCAGTGTTTAAAGACAGGAACTACAGGCAATTCAGTGATTTCCAGTGTTTTCTGGATTGTTGTCTCTTTGGATTATTTGGTTAGAATCTCATATCTGTCTGTGGTGTTTTAAATGTTTATTAGCCCATTTTAATCTTCAGAAACAGCACATGAGACTTGACATGCTCTTTCATGCTCACTCTTTCCTGGAGTTTTACAGACGCCGTTCCTTTTCAATTGCAAATAAATTGCTTGTCAGAATACTCAACGAATCAAATCTCTGTTCAAAAAGATTCACTTTAGATTCACACGGATTAGACAAACAGACAATTCTGTATTTTTTTACACTTACACTTAAAAACAAACATTCCAAGCTTCATGTTGACATACTAAGTTTCATGATAAGTATTTAAGTGACAGTTCACTTTCAGCTAACAAAGAAAAGGCAAAACACGCTTAACGCTTTGCTTTTTTATGTGTATTTATTATTATTATATTATTATTATTTTTATTATCAATATTAAATTTTTTTTACAAAAACACAACGTCCTGAGAAGGTTAAATACAAAGAAAATATATTGCAAATTGAACAAAAATTATACTAAACAGTATTTAAACAAGTGGTTATTTAGTGTTGAGTTAAGCTTCAGTCGTTTAATTGTGAATAATTGTGTACTTTTTTACACATTTGTTAGGCAGCACTTTGACCAGTAAAATTCCTGACGATAAACAGGTTGATCACCACATGTTGTGGGAACAACAGAAGGTAATAAGAGTTAATATATGATGGAGTGAAATCTGCGTTTGTATTGTGTGGAAACACTTTCTTGTTGAATGAGCGTCACCTCGTGCATGTAAAACCTTCAACTCCTTCAAAACGTCCTGTACTGTATGTACTGTATGTGTGGTCAGACGGAGCCATTCTGATGGGTTTATCTGTGAAGCACGTGGCTCGCTTTTCTCACCCACACCGTAAAAAATAAACCGTGAGGCTTGGAATTTTCATTAAAAAAATTATGTGGTCGCTAAAAAGAATGCGCACGTGTCCTTGAAAAAAATGTTGTTTTGTGTTTCACTAAAACATTGAGAACATTTTGGTAAAAACTAATTAAGATGTACATTTCAACTCTTTTTTTAAGTAAACCAGTGCAATGAACCAGTGAAACCATTTTTGTTTCAGTGAAGAATTTTCTCATTTATTTTTAGAGAATTGGTTCAATTGGTTTGCAGTTTTAATTGAGTCACAGTCATATGAATCGCAACACGTGAAGTGATCAAATGCCATTTTTATGAACAGCATGGAGAGTGAATGTGGAGTCGGTTAAGAGGACAGTGCTAAATCAGGAGAATCAGCAGCTCCAGATCATCAGATGAGCTTGTTCATATGTTCATGTGTTTCTTACAGTTCTTTAACTTGTTTTAAACTTTAAAATAAAGCATAAACATTTTTACATTAACTGTTGTGTTACAACAAGAATAACTTGAAGCAATTTATCTTAAAATGACAATTTATATTTAAATAATGTAAATAACCTTCTCACCATCAATGTGTAAATAGCGTAAATAGCACGTCACATTTTTTTCAGTGTAGCCCGATTACCTAAAGCTCCTTGCTCATTTTGATTCTGCTCACCCTCCTCTTTGCTTTTATTTAGCCGTTTTACTTCCTTTTTCCCTTCTTTGTCTGCTCTGGAAAACTGACCGTAGGTGTGAATGAGAATGTGAGACCCAGTCCAGGTTGCTGCCCGGCAATCCTATTTTTTTGACGAGTAGTTTTTATGTTTATTTGTTATTGTCAAAACTAAATATTTGTTATTCTAAGTAATTACATTAACTACATTTACAATGAAGTATCTCGTAAATCATCTTCTTCTGAAAACAAACTAAAACTATGTATAGAAGGTTTTTCATTGACCACGACAAACAATAGATTTGATATTCTAAATTCTGAACCTGACTTCTCTTTTTCTAATCCTAGATCTATCCATCCATTCACCCACATACCCTTCCATCCACCCTTTATTACATCCATCTATTCAGCTATATTTCCATCCCTCCATCTATAGATTAATCTATCCATCAATTCATGGATGAATGAAAAATGAATAATCAATCCATCCATTCACCCACCTATCCTTCCATCCATCCATTATTACATTTATCTATTCAGCTATATTTCTATCTATCCATCCATGGATGAATGAAAAATGATCCATCTATCTATCTATCTATGAAAATAAGAAAAGAAAATTGTTGCATAATGTAAACCTGCGCGTGAATGATTGTCAGAGATGTGTTTGTGTGTGTTTGTAATCGCGTGACTGCTGATTCATGGGAGGAACGTGACCTTCCACATCCATCCTGTGAGGAACCAGGAACATGCATCTGGTGGCACCCGGACGGAAACTGTGTGTTGACTGTGAAGAGTGATGGAACGCTGACATTCGCCCTTAAAGGCTGAAAGGGTCTTAACAAATGATTCATTAAACAAAACTAAATTCTGCACAATCCTCCTATCAGCGTTTATTTATAAAGGTTTTCTCACAGAAAACACATCAACATGTAGATTAAAAAGGCAAAAACAGCAACTCAATACGCACCAGCTTTATCGTTTTGAAACAGTGTGACGACTTTAATGCAACCAAACTCATCTAGCACTCACGATTCTGTCACCGCCCCTGCAAAGTCAAACGCTTCCGAAATGTGCGTATCTTAAAGAATTCAGTTAAAATTAACAGTGTACAGTATTACTTTTTGCATTTTGGCTTGTGGCCTTTTAACAGGTCAGGTCTTCCCCGAAAAGATCTCCAATTATGTATAAAACCAATGCCATTCGAAGGACACCACTCAGACGCCCAGCCATGCAGAGCCCACAGTCTACTGTGAGTCTCATCACCCCGGTAAGCGGGGAGGGGGCCAGAGTAAATTACACCGTCTGATATCTTTTTGGCAGCTTCAAGCACCTCTATAATATTAGTTCTGGTGATCTCGGACTGGCGAAGTCGGACATCATTAGTGCCGGCGTGAATAACTACCCTAGAATATTTACGTTTAGCATTAGCCAGCACTTTCAGATGTGATATCAGACACTCTGGCTCCTGGATGACACATTACTAATGTATTGGCTGGTGTCTCTACTCTCACGTTCCGCACTATGGAGTCTCCTATCACCAAGGCACTTTCAGCAGGCGTTTTGAGCGGGGAAAACCTGTTTGCAGTAACCAGCGGAACGGAGGAGTGATGCCGCTTCGAATGGCGACTATTCCGCCTCACAGTCACAGAGCTGTCCCGCTGCAGGACGTCTCCGCTCGGAACCGAGGGATGTGCCTCAGCGCTAATGCTAACGGCATCCGGGACCGTCTCACTACTCTCACGCTGTCTGTCCTTCTCTAACGCCCGGATGAGTGTTTGTAACTCCGCGACTCTATCAGTCAGCCTTGAAACCTCTCTACACTTATCGCAAATAAATCCCTCGCCGCCAACCGATAGAGTTGTTACATGTAGATAGATAGATACATGTAGCATGAGGTGCAGGCTACAGCCACAGGCGTACACATCTTACTCTTAGAGGTTTCCGGAGTGCGAAGATGCTGAAAACTCGTTGAAACCACAGCATTTCTTTAGTGCGTGTGTGTATGTGAGAAGTATTTGTCTGTATGCAGCCACTAGGAACTATATTAAAATTATGCTTTGGATTTAACCATCCAGTGAAGTGACACACGCACATACCCGGAGCAGTGGGCAGCCTTAAGTCGTGGTGTTGGGGGGCAAATGAGGGTCTGTGTTTTCATCGATCATTAAAGAACCCACCAGGATTAGAGACTGTAATCCCTGCCACAACTGTGTATTGCCACACACAATTTCCTGTGATGATCAATATTGGATTTCTATTCTCAAAAGTATTAGACTGAATCCATCCATCAGCCTATTGGGTGTCAATAGTAATTATAATAGTACAAATGACTAATAGATTATTGAGAAACCTTTAGATCTTGGGGACGCATCAACACACATCTACACACACAACAATCCACATTTTCTTGTAGTGTCAAGTTTCATTATTGATACAATTCTCCAAGAATATGCCACTGTCGCATATGTGCTTGCTCGCTGGTCTTTGTCTTTGTCTTGTCATAATCACAGCCATTTACTTAAACACTAACAACCAGACGATCAAATTAATAAAAAGCAACAATTCTCTAACATATTCACATGTGCGTTTTGAGACAGTTAAAACTGGGAACAGGGCCTTATAAATGCTCAGAACTTGAATTTGCTCAGAACTTTTTTCTTCTTCTGCTGATTCCAGTGGAAATGGCCATACTCTGGTTGTTGAGGTTCTCCTACGATGAGCGTCTATGACAGATGCTTCCATTAGCCATGAGCCGTGTTTGCTGTGCCTATGCAAGCAGAGCTTCTCTAAAACACACACAACCATCTGTCTGCTGGAGACAAACGCTCTCACGCTTTAGTTCAGACTCTGGTTTTAAAGCTGAATCGGCAAACGGAAGATCATGGGTTCGTTTCCCAGAGCTCACAGCTTGGATTCCAGTAGATCCAACCCAGTGCGATGCCCGGCCGGAGCTTGTGCTGGTCTTCAGCTTATTTCTGCAGGCCAAAAACTGAGCCACTGAGAAATGCAATGTATTACACAAAGTCTTTCACAAAGCGTAAAACTGGCCCAATGGGGGGTCCAGAATCCTTAATTTCAATACTAAAGTGTGTGTTTGAGGGTCAAGTTGGGATTTAAGGGCTGAAGTTACAGTTCAGGCTTTGTTACAATTTACAATTTCAGACATTCCGGTTTAGCTATTTTGATGATTGGGATACGTGTGTGTGTGTGTGTGTGTGTGTGTGTGTGTGTGTGTGTGTGTGTGTGTGTGTGTATCACCCCACTGCAAATTAATTGCTCTGTTCAAAAAGCCAATTAGATAAACAGACAACATTGTATTTACTTACACTTGTTTTTAAAAACAGACATTCTAAGCTTTATGTAGACATGTTTTATGTTACAGTGATAAGTATTTATTAAGTTACAGTTCGTTTTCAGCTGACCAAGAGAAGGTAAAACACGCTTCACGTTTTAGTTTTATTATTATTTTTACAAAAAAAAACACAACGTCCTGTTTTTATTACTTGAGGACCTTAAAAGTTTAGTGTAACCTAAAGACATATGACCTTCAAACGTTCAATTGATGGATAACACATATGTAAGACCAAAATTGACTTATTTGTGTGTTTTATCTTGAAAAAAGTGCGACTGGACCTCGGGGGGTTAAAAAACAAAGACAATGCATTGCAAATGTAACAAAAAATACACTAAATTATAAAGTATTTAAACGAGTGTTTATTTAGTGTTGAGTTTACATTAATTTACATCATTAACACCTCATTATCCAATATCACAAGCTTCAGTCATTTAATCGCGATTAATCACGTTTAATTTGCTCATGGAAGTGCGATTAACTAGTTTAAAAAAATAATCGTTTGCCAGTCCTAATATGTGTGTGTGTGTGTGTGTGTGTGTGTGTGTGTGTGTGTCTGTGTGTGTGTTTGTGTGTGCTTGTGCATTGTTGTTATACAAAACTGTGTTTCTTTGGTCACTTGTGGGGTCTTTTTTTGGGCTCCACAACTTTGAAGCATGTTTGATGTTGGGTGTGTGTGTGTGTGTGTGTGTGTGTGTGTGTGTTAGTGTTGCTGTTGCATGAAGTTGTGTATGTGACTTTTGTGGCTACTAGCAGGAACCAATTACATGAATCAAGTCGTACGACTGCGAAGAAAACAAAAAATAAAGGCATTTTCATCTTAACGTCCGTTAAATATTGAGTTTCCCTCTCATTTCTGACCACAAGCCGCTCTGCAGAATGACCCAGAGAGGAGAACGTGCATACTGGGAATATTTCAGATTTTCTCTCTGGTTTTGCTGGTGCTGTTTTTAACATGGGTGGCACTATATTGGGCCCGCACGGTGGAGTATAAAAGCCTCTGTGCTTGTTTGCGTGGGCGGCTTCTGTTGATTACAAGAACAAGGCCAAAACATGAAATGGACACATTTTAAGTGGCGGTAATGAATAGTTTACTGCCCCAAACACGCCACAATCACACACTTCTTCTGCGTGGAACCTTGCTGTAAAAGGCCGAAGCCTGCAGGATCAGCAATTAGGCGTGCGGCCCTTGTGATTATGATTGTGTGGAGAATGCTGCAGGGGCGCCAGCGAGTCAGACGCAGAGTCCAACCACACTGAACAAGTGTCTCGCTGGAACGTCTTACACCTAATCACTTCACATTGGATCAACTTAACATTTTTACTATGAAAGGAATTAACCATTCACTGTTTAACCAATGGAAAAAACATCTTTGAATCAAATTACACTTTTAAGTTTAATGAAATCTCAATTTTTTTAATGTTTTCTCATCAACCACAATTATAATATATGCATATGTTCGTGCGCATACATGTGTGTACTAACGAGATGATTTTAAATAATAATCTGCTCCATTGGCCCATTAAACAGACAGGGAGCAACAGCACCTCCCATGGGAATTGCTGGGAATTGTAAACTGGTAGAACTGCAGCCGAGTGTCCGCTCACGTGACGAGACACATTTACGGTCATTTACATAATTACCTTATTTAAACATGTATTGTTTCCTTTTATGACAAATCGCTTCAATTGCTCCTTCTTACAGCAAAACAAGATCATGGAAATGAGTTTATGATCATTTTAAAGTTTAAAAGAGTTAAAGAGTTATTGGCTCAAGAAAAACCAGGTCTTCTCTTCTCATCACCATCTCCGGCTCCAAATCACATTGTTTCGTTACTTTAAAGAAATGTATTTACTTCACACTAAAAGACTTACTTTCACTTTGGATGAAGCACACATTTTACATTACACTGATGTTTAGACAAAAAATGAAACGCTCGAGTTAGATCAAGTATCAACATTTATTTAAAGTAATGCCTCACATTATTTGTTTGCATCACGTCAGCTTTTCTTTTTAGGCCTTTTATACTTCATTTCACCTTCATTTTAAGTTTTTTTATTTTTAGCTTGCACTGTTCTCAACTCTGATTGGCTGGTGAGGTTTTGATTGGCAGCTCCTTGACCAGGAAGCGAGCCAAGGATTAGCGAGCATGTAAACACAATCAGATTCCCACCAGCCAATCAGAGTGAGAGCAGTGTGAGCGCCGCCCTGCGTGAAACTAGTGCCAAAAGTCTGAAACGCAACACAAATGTCTGAAATAAAACGAGGAAGAAAGAAAAACTGTAAGTGGTCAGAAACGTATTTGACCTGTACAATTTCTGTTGTGTGTGTGTGTGTGTGTGTGTGTGTCTGCTAAAACGCAACCAATATCATTAAGTAATGACAATGTGCTTAGTTACGTTCACAGATCTTTGTAATGTTACTTTATTCGACTTAATTCAAACAAACTTTCTTTAAGCATTTCAGTGATGCATTGGTTGTGGTTTTAAGAGTCACTTGTCACTGGACTCTGGAAACTACAAAGAGTGTGTGTGTGTGTGTGTGTGTGTGTGTGTGTGTGTGTGTGTGTGTGTGTGTGTGTGCATGTGTGTGTGTGTTAATTTCAGTGCATCTCTACATGGTTAACAAGTGTTTCTTAACTGGGTCAAACAAGCTGCTCGGGGTGCAAAAGTAGATTGATGATGGATTGGAAATGTGAAACTATTTCTTGGTAGGTGGCCTTGCACGTACACATACTCACACACACACACACACACACACACACACACACACACACACACACACACACACACAACAAAGTTCAAATGGTGGTCCTGTCCTCATTTAAACCAATGACCTGGGTCGCTTTCTCATAAACACACGACGTCCAGGCCACACAAGCCTGTCACTGAAAGGAACTCACACATGTCAGAAAAGGCCTGACACTTCATGTGTGGCTCTGTCAGTGTGAAACACACCTTGACCTTTACACCAGCCCCCTCGTGTGGCAGCGCCCGCAGTCCTGATGGAGCTACTTACAAACTGGGGGTTTGTGAGGAAAATGTGTGTGTGTGTGTGTGTGTGTGTGTGTGTGTGATCCAGCATTTAGAACAAAATGGGGTCTGATGGGATCTTTGTCTAGGGCCCCACGACTTTGAAGATCTGTTTTAGGATTTTAAAGAGGTTATAACGGACATTTTTGTTAAGGTTAGAGAGAGCGGGGCAGGTTTGATAGTTTGGGTTACAGTGAGAAGAGAGGGAACATATTGTTTTGTATATAAGTCACTGTTGGGACCCCACTCTGATGCAAACTCAAGTGTGTGTGTGTGTGTGTGTACACATACTGCAACACACACGCTATCTCCCACAGATGTGTTTGCTCGATCGCGCTTGCACGCACGCTCACACACACACACACACACACACACAATAATGTCATTTATATTAAAACCTTTCTCTGGACTCGACTTTAAAGCCGAAATTACAATTGAGCTTGGGTTCTACTTAAATTAGGGTACATTGGTGGGTCGTGATTTTGTATGTAAGTCAATTGTGGAACCCCACTATGATATAAATATATATTTGCATACATATACACGCACACACCCAAGTTTGTGTGTGTGAAAGTGTGTATGGTGATGAGGGACAAACAGCAAAGAGATTTAATGCGTCTTTAGAGAAAAAACCCTTTGAATGGGTTCCAGCGTGACTTGAGCAGAAGGCAGGTTTGCTGTGTCATGCGTCACTGGTGCGAGACCTTCACCAGCGCAGAGATACAGTGAAACATTTCATCAGCGTTATCTCCAACACAATCTCCATTTCATGTCCACGCGTTCAGCCCAGGCAGAAGTTTCCACGCGAGCGGCCGAAGCTTCAGACTAAACAACAGCTTTATCCTTGTTCTGCATCAGGAGTGATGTGACTACTGCTGCGTGCGATATGATCCACCGTCCTTCTAGACGAAATAAAAACAAACCCCGTCAAATAACACAGAAGATCCCTTCATCACCACCTCAAAGACTTCACAACATGCTTTATGCTTACAGCCACAATTCAAAGCCCTAATTTTAAAATTAAAACTGTGAAGAACTGGGCTTCCGGGGTCATTTACATAATTAGACTGGTTAGATTTCAGTTTGTGTAAGAGTGTTGAAACAGAAGAATAACTAAGAATAGAACTAAGAAATATTTCTAAGAGTAATAACATTTCTTATTACTAAGAGTGAATTCCTCTTAGAAAAAAGCCCAAAACTACAGCAAAAACTGTTAATTCCGGAGAAAAAAAACTCAATACGTTTTATATACAGATAAATTCCAGCCAATTGTTTTTGTGAATTTTCAGACTCGTTATTTTATTTTATATTATGAGTTCTTTATATATTTATGTATTTATATGATACATTTATATATATATATATATATATATATATATATATATATATATATATATATATATATATATTACATTATTGTTATTATTATTATTATCATCATCATTATTATTATTTTTAATGATTCAGTCAAGACTAAATCTGGAAGTGCTGTATTAGAATAGACTAGACTAGACTAGACTAGAATGCCTTGTCACTGCAAACATATCTAATACAATACACATTTTATATAAAAACGACACTCCTCAGCAGCCAGACCGGCATCATCTCCACCGGCAGGGATGCGTCTCCTCTGGATGCGGGGATGCGGCAGGGGTGTGGATCACGCAGAACCAGGAGAGTGAAACAAGCTAGAACAAAAAGCTATTAGCATATGCCTCATTGAAGAGATGGGTTTTTAATCTAGATTTAAACTGACTAACTGATTCTGATTTGCGCATTGTGCTAGGCAGTGTTCCAATGTTTTGGTGCTAGAAAAGCGAACGATCTTCCCCCTGTGAAGGTTTTAGAGATTTTTGGTATTACGAGCTGCCCTGAGTTTTGAGAGCGCAGAGGTCTCCTTGGCTCGTAACACGTGATGAGCTCACTGAGATACAGAGGAGCTAGACCGTTTAATGCTTTATAAGTTGTTAGGAGAATTTTAAATTTAATTCTATATTTTACGGGTAACCAATGTAGCAACATTAGCACTGGACTAATATGGTCGTACTTTTTAGTTCTGGTCAGTAGTCGAGCGGCCGCATTCTGAACTAACTGAAGTTTATCTATTAGTGTGCTTTCACACCTAGCTCGTTTAACCCTTTCAAACGCACTCGGAGCGGTTCGGGACGTATATGTGAACACACCAAGTGATCTCAGACCCCCCTAAACGGTCCCGAATGCGATCCGTGCCTGGAGCCGTGTCTGAGAGCGGTTCGTTTGCGGGACCGTTTGTGGTTCGATAACTTTGTGATATGTGAAAGCGAAGAGATCTCAGTCCACTTCACTGTTCGCTTCGCTCCGCGTGCAGCACCCGGAGGTTTCGGTACCGCAAATCCGTTACGTCATCATAATACTTAAGGAAGAAAACTATGTAATCAGATTAGTGCCAGAAAACCAAACGAAAATGAACGAAAAATAAAATAAAACAAACGTACTTGCAAGCGAAAAATGGAAAAACAAACGTGAGATGACAACTCTTCTCAACCCATAAAAAGCGTTCCGGTATAAATTAAAAAAACGTTTTTATTCCTAATAAATGAAAGGTTTTCTTTTGATCTCACAAAAAATGAAGAAAATGTGTATTAACGGAAGCACATTAAGCAACGTACAACAAAGGGGCGAGATCGCGGAGAGAACAGATTGATGTGTGAACAAGAAAGGGTCTGGGATCTCTTCACCGCTGAAGACGAGCGAAAACACAACTGGCTTCTCTTCTGACTACACAAGGTTGTGAACAGCAAGCGGACTGGGATCACTTTCCGCTGGTTCTCTTTCTGGCTCACTTTAAACCATCTGGGTTCGGTTCGCTTAAAACCAGCTATATGTGAAAGCACCCTTAGTCGGGCAGGAGAACCTCCCAGAAGACCATTACAGTAATCTAACCTCGAGGTCATAAACGCATGTATCAGTCTTTCTGCATCCGACCTAGGAAGCATATGACGCAGCTTTGCAATATTCCTGAGGTGGAAAAATGCAGTTCTACAGACGTTGTTAACATGGGTTTCAAATGAAAGTTTATTATCAAATATAACACCTAAGTTTTTTACTGTTGATGAAGATGAAAGTTTAAGTCCATTAAGATTTAGATTATACTCAGGGTCCTTTATTTTTTGGTTAGAGTCAATAAGCAATAATTCGGTTTTGTCCTGGTTAAGCAACAGGAAGTTTTGCATCATCCAGTCACTAATATCACTGAAGCAATCTAATATTTTAGTAAGTTGAGCGGTTTCATTGGGCCTTGTGGAAATATAGATTTGCGTATCATCAACATAGCAATGAAAGCTATGTCCATGGCTTCTGATAATGTCTCATAGGGGAAGCATATATAAAGAAAATAAAGTTTTAAAACATGACAACAAGTGAGTCTTGCAAATACTGTTTAAAGTTTTGTCGTATTTATAAATGGGGAATGTTACACGTATTCTACAGATTCCAGTAACAGCAAAAATCTGTATTTGTTTTTTTTTTTTTTTTTGCAATAAAGAGAATTTTGTGATATTGCCAAGCCATTAGGTTGAAAGGAACTAGTGTTTCCATCAATTCACCATGTAAATGTATTTTCCATCAGTTCACAATGACATACAGAATTTGAGAAACTTGCTGTGCAATTCACAAAAAAAGTCATGTTCTGATCACATTTTTCATGTTCTTATCCATGTAATTTATAATTGATCCGGATTTGATTCAGACAACACACACACACACACACACACACACACACACACACACTTGCAGACTTTTCCAGACATTGATTTACGCTCTGATTTAATAAATAAGAATGAATCCGGTTGCGTCAGCATTTGGTTTTACATGTATTTCTTTGACCTAACATTGAATATCCATTATGCTTACCTACATTTTACTTTTAAAATGAATTTTATACGTACCTTTGTGAATTTTGTAACACATTATTTCCACACCTAGTTTTGCTTTAGAATCACTATGTACAACATCTTACATTATGACACTTTCACAAGAAAAATAAGTGTTTTGTTCTGTAATGAGAGGAGTTTAACTCTTTAACTCTGAGGAGAGGCTCAGAAGACCAAGACACGCTGGAAAAGCCTGAAGTCTGGCCCGAGAGAGTCTACTGGAGAAGCTGGAGAGGGAAGTCTGGGCATCATGTCCCCGCGACTCAGCCCAGGACCAGCAGAGGAAGACGGATGGAAACATCTTCAGTGAACCTGAGTGTAGATGGTCCCTCACAGGAAGTGCAACAGTCAACGTGAGTTTAGTTTCAGGTGCAGGTCGGTCCTCTTGAACGGAATGTCAGCCATGTGTATTGATAAAGGTTGGTTATTTCTGTCTGTGCTCAGTCAGGCTCTCATGTGAAAGTGCTCAGCGTTCTGCACTGGAAAAAGTGCAAAAGACGTGTCGATAGAAGTTTTTATACTTGATCCAACTCAAAACAGTTATATTTGCCATAGTAACCAGTGTAAATAAAAACACTTGCTTTGATTTAGATTAAAATTAAGTCTTGTGGTGTAAAGTAAAGTAAAAATGTGGTTTCCAGCCGGAGATGGCGATGAGAAGACCTTGTTGCTTGGATTGACACAGTAAATATCCCAAAGTAAAATGTACTCAATCTGAAGAAAATGTAACTCTTTGTCAGATAACATTTGGTCCCATCAAAAACAGAGTCAAAGTTACTCTGTAAAGAGAGTAAAAGTTGCTTTTACTCAATAGTGTAAATAAATTACTCTACTCTGTGTTCTTTTACTCTGATTAGTGTTTTTCAATTTGACTCTTACTTTTTTTTTTTACTCCGTTTAGAGGAATTTTAAACTCTACTCCAGAGTTGTCTTTCATCAATTATGAGTAAACTATTACTTACATTTAACTCTATCAGGAGTTATTCAATTCAAGCTTTATCCTGAAAGAAACACTTGAAACAAAATGATCTCATACCGTATTTTTATTTTACAAGGATTTTTTTTTTACGTAGTGCTTTAATTACACTCAACTCACACTCAATCCACACATCCAACACAAAAGTTCCAACAGCAACGCCATTAGGTTAGCTACACATCTCACAAATGTTTCCCTTTGCACAATAAACAGTTAAGACGATGAACAAACATGACCTTTACATAAAACACAGCACAAAGATCTACTTAAAAGCATGTATTTACAACAAAAACAACACTTAAATACACAAACAACAAAGCACCATGCCTTGTGGGAAAGCATTATGACGGGGGGAAATCACGCAAAATCACGCGTGGATTGGGCTTGAATAGCTGACAAACATTGGCAGATGTTTTAGACGAGTGAAAATAACACAATTGACAAATCTCTGCGTGTTCAAAAACATGTATGGTCGACATAAGAACCCTTAAGGGCTAACTCGCGCACATCTCTAATTCTGACTCATTTAAAGAGTCAAATACATGTGTTTACACGTGTGTTGAAGGTGGCATCCTGAGGGCTTGTTGGAGATCAGATCCCTCTCATTAAAACTGTCCATTATCAGTATGACTGGATCAGGAGTTTGGTTTGCATTGCCAACAATATTCCACACTAGTAAGTCAAAACTGTCATTATTTATATGGAACAGCCAAGAAACTGAGGGAGTCTGGTTTAGGTACAGCAGAAATGAAGATGTGTGGTAAATGCCGAAGGACACTCGGTTCTAGAATCAGCCGGAGCAGGATTCAAACCTGCAACCTCTGGGACACAAGGACCACTACTGCCAACGATGAGCATAAACCATATTTTCTCAGAGTAAACGCTGTATTGTTGTAGTATTGGAGAATTTTTATTGATCAACCGGTCATTCGGTAGGTGGCCACATCCTCGCATAATGGTTTGCATTTTTCCACCAAATCTTGCAACTGCAGAGTGAGCATGTCAACTGGGTGAAGCGAGAGTAAATGCAGGTTCATGTCGTTGGCTGAGTGATTTCTTTCAGCGCTGTGAGTTTGGCATCAGATGCACATTGAGGTTATTGAGGACACAATCAAAGACTGACCTACTTAGCCATAATATTCATATCAGACCTTCGGCTGATATCCTCCGGTTTGAAACATTGACCTTGTCACAGCGGTTGTAATCTCGGGATAATGTGTCAAGGAGGCGGAGCTGTGGAAAGAATAAAACATACTCTTCCCAATGATCTCAGGCGTCTGACCTTGACAGGATTTCGCTGCAGACATGACCCTAACACAACAAACTGACCCGTGAACCAGTGGTTGCTTTGTGTTGTTGATTCAGGATCACTGCTTAATGATACTTTTTCACATACACAACTCAGAGTTGAGGCCTAGTTGTAGGGAGTTGAACCTGTTTGCTCCTGCTCTTCTGGTCATAGCCCATAGTCTGAAGAACAATGGACAATGGACATTTTTTCTTTTTTTAACAGACTCTTTTTCACCAATTTTCCAACACAGATAAATGATGGATATTTTTCTTCTTTAAAGACTATTTTCACCCCCTAATTTACATAGTGACTTAGCGTTGGTCTCGAACTAAGAAAAGCGCTATATAAATAAACTTGAACCTGAACTTGAACCAAGGCTATGCCGGTTAGGGTTGATGATGAAGTAGAGTGATGTCAATAGAGTCTGGAATCTGTTGTGGGACGTCCCTTCAGAATCAGGGCCGTACCGTGTGTCTGTCTCCCAGTACGAACACACAGACTTCTGCACTGAGCACATCGTCAAATACATGTCATGCAACATCTCAATTCCCCACAGATGTTCCGTGCTTTTGCAAGCTGTATTCATTGGTGTCTTGAAGTCCTCATGACTTTTTGGTTTTCTTTCTCCACTTCATCTGGACCTTCTGGAATTCCACCGTGAGCATCAGTGCTATTCCACTCCATTTCAAAACCGCTCTCTCCATTTTGAAAAGATTGTTTTCGATTATGGTCGCATTCTGAAATCAAAAAAGTGTTTTCATTTTTCGTTTACATAGTAAATAATACATGTTGGTGTTACATTGCAGTTGATAAACTGAGAGAATAGGCATGGCAATACTGGATGTAGAGGATAGAGATCAAAGTGCAATGTGCCAGTCAATCCTCCAATGCAAATGCTGTACTGAAGTCTCTTCAAATCATCACAACAATATAGATTTTTCAAAACAAAAGAGACACATTAGCTCTCAAGGAACTTACAGATTTAAAACAGTACTGTCTGAGTGGCCAATTACATCTCAACTTACATAGTAAAAAGAAATGGGTCCCACCCGTGAGCACTTACCTGACCATTCACACAAAACGCTGCCCTTCTGCCCAGTGTTGTAGATTTACTCCGTAGACTTCAAAAGCTCTCAATCTCGTTTGAATATTGTTTTCTAAAATAATTGAAATTAGTTGTGTTTAAGACATTCCAATAAACACAGAAGAAAAAAAAAATGTAAAATAATTTTACTTACACGAGTCTTGATAAATCCAGTCGTAAAAACAAAGAGATCAGCGTGATGGAACATTTTCAGGTAGAGTGAGTGGATCTATGAAGATTTTTCGAGCTAATAGCAATTATGAGGCATATACTGTATTAGGACTCCATGAGTATGTTAATGTAGGTTGTAGGAAAGAAAAACAATGTTGGCCATTTTTAAGAATTAGATTTTTTTTTAAAACATAAGAATTTAAGAAATGTTATTTGTAATTTATGTAACTGTTTGTAATTATTTGTAAAACGTCTAATGTAATTTACAACCGTGGTGGGTCTTACAGGGATAGTAGCCTAGTGTGGACATGTGTTGCGTAAGGAAGTGTTGTGAAGGCTCTACGTGATGCTGCTCAGGTCTCCAACTCACTTCCCGTGTGGTTTCCTCTGGTGTCATGCTGGGGCAGAAATCGCACTCTTGC
>MU204192.1:127714-142245 GCA_017309775.1 Paedocypris sp. Pulau Singkep
TCTCTCTCTCTCTCTCTCTGTCTCTCTCTCTGTCTCTCTCTGTCTGTCTGTCTCTCTCTCTCTCTCTCTGTCTGCCTGTCTCTCTCTCTCTCTCTGTCTCTGTCTCTCTCTCTCTCGCTCTCTCTCTCTCACTTTCTATTTTTTCTCAGTTTCACACACAGTCTCTCGCTTTTCATATATTAAATGACTATGACCTGTTGTTTTAATGATATATTATTTTATTTGGGCGTCTAGAAGAAGAAGATAGCTTTTCTGAGGGTAGTGGCAGTGATGGTGCCCAGGATGCTACTGGTGACGATGGAAGCGAGACAGAAGACATCAAAGACACAAAAGAAGAAGCCAATCCAAACGCTGGCTGGGCCGAAGCCATGGCCAAGATCCTGGGCAAGAAAACATCGGAGAGCAAACCCACCATTCTGGTGAGGAACAAGAAGCTGGAGAAGATCCAGGCGGAGGAGAAGAAAGAGCGACTAGAGAAAAAGAAACAGGTACCTAATAATAATGATGACTTATAAATAAAGATTTTCATTCTTTTGGTGCTTTATAAGTCCACAGGCTCTTCTCAAAGTGCCTTTACAAAGTCCTACATCATCTTTTCTCCATTCCAACACACACGTCAGAATTGAACTCAAGATACAAACACAATTGTAATGTATAATTAATGCCACGCTACTTGATGGATCGTGGATGATTTAACAATCGTTAACATGTTCCAATTTAGTGATCTGGGTTTGTCAATATGACCACTATGGACTGAATTTGTGTTGCTTATACTGTATCTCTGTCGGTTTATTGTTGTTAAAGTATTTCAAACTGTTTTTTTTCCTTTGTGATGATTATGTTGCGATAATTTACAGAATTTTACTGTGTTTTTTCCGTTACATACTACATGAGCCAAATGTTGGAGGAAATGTAAACCATTTAATGAACCAGAGTTGAACAGCAGTATTTAATTAAGGGATTTAATTAAACATTATCATTGATCAGCGCATAGACATCTACTGTAAATACATGCGTCACACGGTCACTGAGATTGTAGGGTTAATGGTTACATACATTATTTTCTAGTGTCGTTATCTCCTGTCAGATGTGTTGACATAACATTTCTTTGAAGCGGATTGTATTACAACGCATTAATGGGACAAAACAAGACTTAATAATGAAAACGGCTCCTAACCTCTTGAAATTCTGTATTCAAGTCTGCGTCTCGGCACATGAAGTGTTTAGCCAAGCTGGTGGCGTTTGTGCCGTTGGTTAACAGGAAGGAGCGCATGCGCATCTACCCGCATCTATCCGCTTCTTGTGCTCGCTTGCCTCGAAGCCGGAAACGTTTCAGACAAAACTTCTGTCATGAACCTGTTCGCCTGATCACAAAGACTCTGTACTCGCCAGATATTCTTCAAGTGCAGACAGTCTGTGTGAGAGCAGAGAAGACGCGAAAGCGTGACTTGAAGTTATAAAAAAAGCGTGAAGTTATAAAAATGACCACAAATATATGGCTGACTTCCTTTCAGCAGGTTCAGAGAATCTGGAGCATCACATTTGTTGGAGAGAGAGAAAACTAATTATCCTATACTGACAGAACTTTATATACTTTATTTATGTGTAATAAAGTGTTTATATACCTATATAAAATGTAATTAACAATATTGCTAAATCCATATTGTGGCACAACTCAATATGGGTTTTAACCGCCCACCCCTGTGTTAAATAATACATTGCGGATCGAGCTAATATTCTGTAGCTGTGGACCATATTCAACTCTTTATGTTGTACAATTTCAGATGGAAAAGTCTAGGATACAGAATGTTCTGTTGTCGTGTTTTTTTTTGATGACGCACCTCTGTCACTGACTTTTCAGGTCGATAAGAAACGAACATGGGAAAACATGTTCCGACAGAAGCCTGATGTGGTCTCAGACCGGGAACACGAGAAGAACCTGCAGAGAACTGCCACCAGGTGAAGGTTCTTCTGGACGTCTGAGCCGCCGGCGTGTCTGAGCTGCTTATGCTGGGGTCTGATTTCAGAGGTGTGGTGCAGCTTTTCAACGCAGTGAAGAAGCATCAGAAAGATGTGAGTGACCGTGTGAAGACCGCCGGAGGTTCGGACCGGAAGAAGGCCAAAATCCTCTCGTCCATCACAAAGCGAGACTTCATCGACGTTCTGCGAGGAGTCGACACTCCCCAGGCCAAGACTGAAGAGGTGAGGAGGAATGGATTGGGGCTCGGCCGATATTGGTTCTTCTGTAGTCGATGTTGATTTGTAGAGGTCGGGGTTGGTCGATGGTCGATATGTGATGTCGATTTTTTGGGAGGGCAGATATCTTAAGTTTTACCCTTCATTTGCATGCTAAAGCGTCACGCTAATAAATAAGAAGATTCACAACATTTCCAAAAGTAGGGCTGTGCGATTATGCCCAAAATCATAGTTGCGATTTTTTTTTTTTTTTTTTTTTTTGGCAATTATTTAGTTACATTAAAAACTACTTTTTAAATGACCTGTTACATGTTTTAACACTTTTATTGCGGTGGTGGTGGCTGAAACATCAAGTCTTGTAGCAGCTACAATTGTGTTGAATAACAAATAAAAACCAAATAAATATGACTTACCAGTTCTACAAAACTACTTTTCAACATACAACAGTACCGTACGTAAAGGGCATGAACAACTGTTACCTCTACAATCTTCTCGAAGAGAAGTCAGTAAACTATTGTTTAGTTCAGGGGTCGGGAACATTTTTGGCTGAGAGAGACATACACACGGCATAGTGCTAAAAATGAAGTCCAAAAGAGCCGTACCTGTTTATAACTAAATACAAGTAAATCAATACATATTTGTAAAACCAATATGAAATGCATAACAACAAGTCGCTCAATTTGTTTGTGAAATGTTTTCGTACTCGTGTGGCTCGTTTTCAACTTTTAATTCTGACAAAACAATAAATCAAACACAAATAAAATAACACGGCTTGGAAAACTGCAAAAAACACACATAAGTCTAGCAAATACACGCAAACACGCAAAGCCCGATGTTTGTACAGCGACACATAAAAAGGACGAGTGTCAAGTAAGCGATTTGTCAACAACACAAATATTAGTCGACAATTTTTTTTATTGTCAACGTTGTCCACAATGTCGATTAATTGTTGCAGCCATATCTATATTAGTTTGACGCTAATTAGTTCTTTGATTGGACTGATCAATGGAATCATATCTGAAAACAGTAATGTACCGCATAGATTACGTTTCTATTTTCTCTGGTTTTTCACAGTAAATGTCCTTTACTGAAAAAGTACTGAAAAGCTGAGTGAGTAAAGAAAAAGTAAAGAACTTTTTGTGACCCCCCCCCCCCCACACACACACACACACACACACACACACAAGCCCATTATTAGTAATATCAGAAACAGAAACTTTATTGGCCAAGTTGCGAATGACAACGAAGAATTGAGTTTGGTCTGAGTCTGTCTTTTCCCTCTTTTACATGTATTAACATAAATGTATAAATAAAAGACAAACAAAACAATGACATGAAATTAAATGAATGAAACCTAAACAACGTTGTTGCACATTAGACTGTGTGTCCGGTAGAGTTCAGCTGAAACACGGCCTGAGGGAAGAAGCTGACTCTGTGACGCCTGCTGAAGGGGAGGAGTTTAAACAGTCTGTGGGCGGGGTGTGTGGGGTGATGCTGACGGTTCTGTTCCTGAGTCTGGTCTGGTACAGATGCTCGAGTCCCGATGATCCTCTCTGCTGACCGGACCACACGCTTACAGTCCGTGCAGACGACACACTGGATGATCTTTATATTGATATAGACTTTGTTCATTAAATTGGTATATAACTAGGGCTGTGCGATTTTGCCCAAAATCATAATTGCGATTATTTAGAAGCAATATTGCGATTGTGATTTTTTTTTTTTTTTTTGGGCAATAATTAGGTTACATTAAAAACTACTTTTAAAATGAACTATTGCATGTTTTAACATTTTTATTGCGGTGGTGGTGGCGATCGCTCAAGTAAATTGATTTATAGATTGTTTTTTAATTTATAAATTGATTTATAGAGTGTGAAAATGAAAGGTCAAATGAAGGGGACGACAGAACCGTTCGCACTAATTTATTTTACGTCCTGTTTTTATTCTATATTCTTTGATGATTTGTAAAAATACTACATAAAACTAATTAGATTTTAATTGCCGAGAGTCTAGAGTCAAAGAGCCGAGTTTTTAAGCTTTACATTGATATTTTTGGAATCAAGGATGCATTTTGTACAAATACGGTAGTTTAACTCTGCATCTATTGTTTTTTTTATATATATCTGCCGTGTGTTGTCTTTTTGCTAACCATTGTAATTGACTGAATATTTGTAAAACCCCACATTAAGCAATCAAATCTCATTGGGAAACAGTCGTGTTGACCACACGGGGGCAGTGCAGCGCTTCACAGCCACTTGAACTCTTTAATCTATTGGTTTGTTTTTTTTTTATCGATTTGACGTGATTTGCACTATTGTTGGTGGTGTAGTTCAAGTTCAAGTTCAAGTGTAAATAGATCTTCACCAATAGACGCCGACAAACTTATTTTCTTTGCAACTTTTCCCTGTACGTTTTTGTACGTCTTTTTACGAAATTAAGTAGTGCTGACAGCAGTTATGTTGAATGGAAATGTTGTAAAATGGGCCGCATTTTGCATGTAAATTTGATAATCCGTCCCAATTTAAAAAAAAAACGTTATTACAATATAATGAAACGTTGTAATATTACAGAGAGAAAGCGTTCAGAACAGGTTGTGTGGAGTCCGCGTTGTTGCAAAACAACACAACAGATGGTTGCACTTTGTTTTCACACCGATCATCTTCATTGACTCTCCACCTGCGTTGTCTTTTTCCGCCACTGGGTGTCGCAGTTTCATAATAGGCTTTGTTAACAAAAGTGGCATCACCTGCGTAACGTGTCAGCGGTTCCGGAAATATGATGTATGTAACTGTGTCTTTTTGTTTACTGACGTGCTTGAAAAATAAAAAAAACATTTTATATACCTGGACACTTGCATGTTTCACTCAAAAGATTTATTTTAAGGGAATTAAGGGAATAACAACAAATATTTGTGAACAGAGTCATTCATAAGGAGGTACCACTGTATTTCTAAGTGAACTTTCTCCTGTGCAGAGTTGGTGAGAACGTGTGTGTGTGTGTGTGTGTGTGTGTGTGTGTGTGTGTGTGTGTGCGCAGACTGTGGAGGTGAAGGAGGAGGCGGCGTCCTGGAGCGTGCTTAAAGACGACTTCATGATGGGGGCGACCATGAAGGACTGGGACCAGGAGAGTCACGACAGTCAGGACGGGCATGCGGACCACCCGAGGGACTGTGATGGCATCTGCAGCAGCGACCAGTCGGAATGAGGAAGCGTTACATCTGCCGCGTGTTGTCTTTTTGCTAAGCATTGTATATTTGTCGACCGAATATTTGTAAAACCCCACATGAAGCGAATAAATCTCATTGGGAAACAGTCGTGTTGACCACACGGGGGCAGTGCAGCGCTTCACAGCCACTTGAACTCTTTAAGGGGCATCGCAGCTCCGTGTTAACCTCATTGTTCTGTTTTCAGAATGCCGTTACTGTGTTTGATAAGGAACGGGTGTCGGCCGGTGACAGGGTTCTGGTTGATGACCTTTGACCCTCCCCGGTGCAGCCCTGCTGGAATGTCAGTCTTTCCGACTCTTGTGGAAGTGTAAATGTACCCAGTCTGATGGCGGACGCTTTATTTCTCCTGGTGCTCGTCTGCTCGTGGTTGTTGTGAGGAGTTGAGTGATGCCCGTGTACCTCTCAAGTCAATGTAGTTTTAAGGTTCTGAAAAAAGATCCTGTTCTGATTGTTAACGAGCCCCTTGATTATTCACACGTGTCTTACATGCCATACACATTATAATCTAAATAAACCAATACTATTTTGTATTTGCAATCTTTGTTTTGTTTTGCATTGTTTGTTTATTTTTGATATTGTTTGTGTATAATTATCTTGCCCACTGATTTAATTTACTGATTGGCAAGAGATACTAGCTGTTACTCTAGGGCCCCTGTGGTCATGAGTATAAACAATAACCATACTTCCGGTCTAGAAAATATTCTAAGTAATATTAATACGACACTGCCGTTCTTGCCAGGACACTCGACAAATAAATAAAAAAAAAACATTAAGCAACATTGGTGTCATTTTATTCAGAAATTTCCATTTTTGTGTCACTCGGAGTCTCGGCAACAGGCCAAAACATTAAACAGGATTGTAATAAATAGACCATATGTCTATTGCTGAAAAGTATAAACGAATGTCATTGTGAGATGACAAAACAAACGGAACCAATATCAACAAGTCGGACTTCTGATCAATAGTCGGCCGTCCGTCACTATCCGTGTTGCCATTGGTCAATCTATCGCTGTGAGAGCGCGTTTTACATTTATTCTTTGTCTGACATTTCCGCACGATCTTGTGAAAAATAATAAATGAACCGTCTTCAAGCTAGACAAACAAACCTGCCTCAAAGCATGCCATTCTTCTGTTGTTATACGTCGAGTGCGCGTGTGCGGAGAGGTTTACGCGAAAGCGCGCGGCGCTGACGGACCTCCCAACCTCACCGCGATGACCGCGACCACGTGGTCAGGTCAGTCCTATTTAAACCTCCCTCCGTCAGATGCGTGTGCGCGCTGGCACCGGGACCGCACTTTCCTTTCCCACCCGCAATGGAGGATCGCGAAAGCTGAGACGGAGACCGCGCGCGCCGGGCATCACGTCCTTCTCTCTCTCTCTCTCTCTCTCTCTCTCTCTTTGTGAGTTTGCAAATCGCTGACCCGCGCGGACTCGAGAGGCGATGCGCGTCGGGGAATGAACGGAGGCTTCCTCCAAACTTCTCAGCCAGCGAGGGCGAGCGAGTGATGCGGCGGACACGCGCCTGCGACCACCGCGCGCATCCACAGCCAGACCGCAGCGGAGCCGGAGCCTTTGATGGACACAGCCGTGGCCACTTCGGAGGTGGTTTATTATGACGCGCTTCTTTTCTTTCACGTAAACACAAACGACCAGTCCCACGTACAGTGCCCGAGGTTCGGAAACGTCGCTTTTTCGGATCAGAATGTGCTCCTGGGCAGTTTGACCCGCTGACACGTGTCGAGAGCCGCGAGAACCACGAGCAAAATGAACGTGTACGTCCTGAGCCTCTTCCTGGCCCTGGATCTAGCCACGGTGGCCGTCAGCCTGTCCACGTGCAGCACGCTGGACATGGACCAGTTCAAGAAGAAGCGCATCGAGGCCATCCGCGGTCAGATCCTCAGCAAGCTCAAGCTCAGCAGGCCCCCGCAGAGCTTCCCCGAGCCCGAGGAGGTGTCCCGGGACATCATCGCCATCTACAACAGCACGCGGGACCTGCTCCAGGAGAAAGCCAACGAGCGCGCGGCCACCTGCGAGCGCCAGCGCAGCGACGAGGAGTATTACGCCAAAGAGGTGCACAAGGTCGACATGCAGCCCTTCTACCCCGCCGAGAGTGAGTGCTTTCACCCGCAGTCAGAACGACGCTGGGTACGGGACCGTCCCGCATTTCAGATTGTAATTGCGCGCCCCGTTTTTTGTCGTCGCATGTATAAATCATCCCTCGCTCACGCATTATATGAAGACGCTCCTTTTCTGCTTTTGATTGGGTTATACTCAACGTCATCGTTAGTTTGATCACTCTTTTATATGAGATCAAGTTAGTGCCGAAAAATATTGTGTCCATGTGCAATACAACTCCACCTCCATCCCAAATACTTATACAGTATGTGATTATCAACAAATGACTGAAGGAATTGCTAAATAATGGTAAAAATGACTAGATAGTCATTACTAGTATCGTTTTCTACTAGTTAATTATTAAATTAAATATTTTTAAACTAAATTAAGTATTATTCATTATATAATACGTATATTCAACTGTTAACGGCGATCACCGTATCACAGTGACGTCGTTGTCGCCCAGCACCACCCAAATCGCCCCGCCCCCCGCGTCCCTTATTTTTGGGAATTAAGTGGTAACCCTAGTTATAACGCACGCGCCACGCACACACACAGTTATATACAGCATTTCTGAATTTTCTATATTTGTATTGAGCTAAAGTGGTGTTTATAACATATCTATAGACTGACCGATTATGTATATACAAAATATGCGTTGTGTTTTTGTACCTGCATTTAATGAAACATGCAGTAGGTATTACAATGGACATTTTTTTTCTTAACAGACTCTTTTTTCTAATTTTTTAACATAGACAAACAATTTTTTTTCTTTAAAGACTATGGACTTATTAATGACACTGAGTTTTTTATAGCTTGTAGAGTTTAGTTTGAGAGAAAAAAAAATGACATTTTATCCGAATTCATCCCAAAAAAAACTCAAGTTATTGTGGTATTTACTTTTGAATAATGAGATTTTTTGATAAACCACATTAACCAGACCATAGGACGAACTCAAATGAATAAACATTGACTTTGTTTTTGATTATCTCACAGTTTTCTCACAGTTATTTTTGCTGAGACTGCAATGTTACATTTCACAATTCAGCAAATGCAATTCTCTTTTTTTTTGGAGTACGGCTTTACACTGGACGTTTGGTGATCACGATCAGTTTCTGGTGGATTTAACCATGTTATTTTTGCAACAAGTGTTTAACCAAAATGACACAGGAAAGCGGTAATGCAGGTTTATTGTGAAGCGAGTTCCCCAGTGTTTCTTGATGCCGTACCCACAGAGTCCTCAGATTCGGGCCAGTACACGAGCGTTTAAAAGCCCTTTTGTGCCAGTAATCCTGTAATCATTTTCAGTTCCCAGATCAAATGTGAGTATACAACATGAATGTCAAATAAATGAGCAGATCTTTTATGCCTGGAGGAATGCCTCGGCCCGAAATGTTATTCTTGGCTCCACCGCTGGAATAAATACTCGGAATATGAATAGAGTTGGCACCGTGCCAGCCCCGCTCAACAAGACGTTTGTGGGATATAAATAATCCTGCGTCAACGTCCAGTGAAACGCCACTGATCGTCTCCGAATCCAATTTTGGCCATCTGCGCTTCAGATTGTGGGTTGAAAAGCTGTTCTAACTCGAGCAGCTCGTGTGGCAGGATTGTGGCGCGTGGATGCGGAATTGGCCGTTAATGAACATTTACCCAAAATTATAAAATGTATTATCGTTCATCATTTTCATCACATTAATAATTTCCATCCGTTTGGGATTCTGATCGTCTCAGGCCTTCAGTGAAAGAAGCCTTGACAACCCGACGCTGAAATATACCGTTTGTAGTAGTTTGTCTGAAACAACCCGCCCTTCAAAAGCTCCTTCATGATTTTAATCATTGAATCAGTGAAAGGAACTGATACCTCGCAGACAGAAACTCCTGTAGACTTTTACTCACCAAAAAGCCTCCGTCTCCTCTCGTTCCTCAGAAACAGCCACTTGACATTGAAAAATACAAACGCTGTTCGCTGAGAACTTGACCAATCAGTGCGTCTGAATACTGTCACGCGACAGTCCTTCTGCTTAACCTGGTAAAATAGCAATGACCATGGCAGGGTTGGCCAACTAGTCAGAGACTTTTTTTTTCTGTGTTACTGCAACGAGCCACATCACACACATGAACACACACACACACACACACACACACACACACACACACACACACACACAGACCTCTGCTCAGCCAGATTTAATGACAATAACCACACCAACATGATAATATTAGTTATTTTTCAACAGTTAGCATCGTGTGCGTATTTGACTGGTGACATGTGAAAGCTCCTGAAGAGCCGCAGGAAACCAGTTCAAGAGTTTTCTTGGTTCATACAAACATAGTCGGTTATACAATATTTAAGGTAGAGCGTTCAATACACGAAAATGTACCGGTAAGGCAAGTCCTGTTGATTCAAGATGAGATGGTAGAAATTAGAAATGGTTTGTTCTCTGAGCTCTAAAAATGTATTACAGATGAAAAAGTATATAAAGAGATTCGGAAATTCCAGAAGTTTCTATATAGGGAGTGATTACACAATTGCGCGTCTCAGAAAAAGCAGGTAAATGAAAAAGGAAAAACGTTGCGCAACAAATGTAGCACAACCTTTCTCCGACATCGTTTGTGATCAGTGTAATTTGACGCTACTAGCTTTGACACATGCTAACGTGGCTAAGCTAAGGAACAGAGCTTCTGTTTGTGTGATGTGTCTTGCTACGGTTTGCCTTCCAAATCAGTAACTTGTGAAATTCCTTCCAAGCGAAAGCAGCTGGCGATGTGAAGCCGCACACAGCAGGGCCGCGCCTGGAGCGCCGCCACATCACCAGCAAACGCCAAGCAAATTATATCACAACTCTGAAAGGGATGTTTTTTGGAGCGGTTTAGGTGCGGAAAAGAAAAAGGAGAGGCAATGTTGAGGGAAATAAACGGGGAGCGAAAAAGACAAGGAGGATGATAAAGGGGTGGAAGGAGAGTGAGGAGAACCATGGAGAGAGATTTAGACAGAGGAGGAAAGATGAGAAAGGAGAAGAAGAGTGAGAGAGAAAGACAAGAATAGCAAGTTGAGCGGATTATAAAGCGAGCGAAAGAAACACTGTAGTAGAGCGGCATTGAAATAGAGGGAAGGAGAAACAAAAAGTGAGGATGAGAAAGAAGGATGAAAGATAGAGAGAGGGTGAAGAATGATACATGAGAAAGAGTGTTAGGAGGAAGCCAGTGAGAGTTGATTGTATGGAAAGGAGGAGTGAGAAAGAAATGGAGGGAGTGAGAAATTCATAGAGCGATTGAAAAGGTAAAATAAAGATAAACAGAGAGAGAGAGAGAGAGAGAGAGAGAGGCCGAGCGTAGATCAGCATACGTACACAGTGCCACATGTTCCATGGAAAATTCCAGAAGGAGAGCCGGTGTTGGTGGGGTGAGGGGAGCCGATCCCCTGGTGAAACCGCCGCTCTTCATATCCGCGTCATAAAGAGCCTCCTCAGATAAGCGCCGGTTTTGGGTTTCTTTATTTGGAGAACTTAACCTGCTAATCTGCTCTCACCCCACACGCTCCAGACGCTGGCGCACATTCATCAAGCGTGCAGTTCTGAGGCTGTTAGCGTGAGAGTTATTGTGTCGCGCAGCAAGGTTTTACACTCACTATTTAGCTCTTTGTCTTTGTGTTTGGTTTGCGTTGATGCTTCTAGTGTTGTCGTCTCAAAATGCTTTCTGTATTATTGTTGTCATTATATATTTAATTTAGAAACTATTTATGCATTGTCTATTAATACATTATTCCTATTAATTTCTTTATTTTATTTAGTTTTTATTAAACTCATTTTTGTCTTGACTTTAGTTCATGGGTTTCAAATTCAACCGCCGAACCAAAAAAATGCTTATAAAATATTAAAACGAAACATTTTTTACTATAAATTTGATGAAAACCGACCAGAATATAATTCCAGAATAATGGAGCTTCAAATTTAAGTAACTTAACATGGATTAATCCTCCACAGAAAAATATTCTGCTAAAAATATACAATTTAGAATAAAAAAAAATCATGTGCCCCGACTTACGAATGTCGTAGATAACGAAAATCCAGAGTAACAAAATCTGTCGCTGCAAAAATGTCGTCCCGAGTTGCAAAATATTTTCTCTATACGAAAGGAGCGTTTTCTTACCGTTAGCCTGCACTGAGATGAGAATCCAGGCGTGAATAAAACAGCTGTTTAATCTTCTTCGCACGTCAAATAAACAAAAAACAACAAAAACACTAGTTAGCTTCAGAGATCGTGCTTCCAATATATAAAATAAGCTTATTATGACGTAAGATGCGTAAGATTCTCTCCAGTAACGCCGACATCTTGAAATGACATGAGAGTTGCGTAATCTCACGAGAACGCTGACGTCACTTGGTCTCAGAGATTAACTGTACCCATGTAATCATCAGTCAACGAGTAAACTACACAACTGCTAGGTAAAGTTCATTACATTTTAGGGCTGTCAAACGATTCATTTATGTTACTAGGTATTCACACTTCTCTGACCACATTAACCGTGATTAATCAGGATTAAATGACTGAAGCTCATAATATTGGATATTGAGGCGTAACATGTAAATAATGTAAACTCAACACTAAATAAACTCTCCTTTACGTACTGTAAAATAATTTCGTATAATTTTTGTTCAATTTGAAATGTATTGTCTTTGTTTTATAACCCTCCGAGGTCGAGTCACACTTTTTTCAAGATAAAACACACAAAAAAAGTCAATTTTGGTCTTACATATAAGTGTTAATCATCAATTGAAAGTTTGAGGTACATATTTTTTTAGGTTACACTCAACAGGATGTTGTGTTTTTTTGTAAAAAAAAAAAAAAATACAATACAATACAATACAATAACTAAAATAACGTGAAGCGTGTTTTGCCTTCTCTTTGTCAGCTGAAAACGAACTGTATCTTAATAAATACTTATCACTGTAACATGAAACATATCTCTACATAAAGCTTAGAATGTCTGTTTTTACAAGTAAGTGTAAGTAAATACAGTGTTGTCTGTTTATCTAATCCATATGAATCTAAAGCTTCGGCTTTTTGAACAGATCAAGTTATTAACAGTTGAAAAGGAACTGTGTCTGTGTTGCTGCTGAGAGGGGAAAAGTAGGTCAGTGTCACTTAAACACCGTGCGCCTAAGTGACAACACCTGAACTCATTGACTGTGAGCTGCTGATCTTAATGAGCCGCACCTGGAGATTGCTCTCTTGGTTCTATTCATTGCACGTTCCCAAACCAAAAGTAAAAAAAAATACAACTGATTATTGGCGTTAAAAATAATTGACTCGATTAAGCACCTAAAATTAACAGCATGCGTTAACGCGTTAACTTTGACAACACTATTACATTTATTATTTAATCAATATTTGATCATTTATAAACACTTTTTGTCTGAATTTATGAAGTCATGGCACGGATTAGATAAATTACATCTCAAATGAAGGTTTTTCGAGAGAAAAAAAAAAGAAATTTTTGCTGAACGAAGCGGCTCCAGGCACGGGTTATTTTTGTAAGTCGGGGTACCACTGTATAATAGTCAAAGTAAATATTTCAAGTAAATATTACAAATTCTACAATAGTAGTTTGTACCAGGCAGCTCAAGCACTGCATTCTGGGATCTGTAGTTAGTGTGTCATCCACGCTTCATCTCTCCAGGTCATTAATAACGGACTCATTTTAAAGAGTCTCAGGAGCCGGTAGAACGGTACGGCGGGACTTTCACACATATGCTTTAGCCCGAAGTCAACCGCTTTCTGTAGTAGTTCAGTGAAAGTTTAGCGACAGCGGCGCTTTGTGAGTCAATGTTATTTTTTTAATACGACCTTCATGAAGTTTGTGCAGAGAATGTTCTAGAAGACCATTCAGAAGAGGCACTTCGGAGCTATTTGCGAGGCATTGTTCTCCGCTCAAGCCCCAGTAGTTTCCAAACCTCAACTAAAGCCATTTTTAAATCCCATTTCAGCTCGATTGGAATTTTCTCTTCAAAGCTCCAAGAATGAAGACGCTCTTTTCCGCCGAGTTCCTCGTCCAGAGCTCCTCGTATGAGCGCAAGCGGCGGCCGTACGTCACGCAAAGTTTTCAGAGCGAAAACACACACGCAAGGCGTTATTTACGAGCGCTCTCGTGACATATAGACTTTTCTGCCACATTATTTACGAAACAAACCGACGTGTTTGAACGTCCCGGGTCCTGCAGGGGCCTCCATTACCAGCCCGGGCCCCGGACACAGATCGGAGTGTTTTGGCTGAGATATTGAATGTCCTAACACAGCGTGGCCCCAGCGCAGTGTTTGTAAACGCGCCCAGCACAGAGACCCCTTGTGCCGCCACACAAGGCCCCGTCTGTGCACTGGGACCAGCCCGGAGGAAATGGTTTATGTTGAAGGCGTTTTATGACTCTGTGTGGTTTACGCTGCTGGAGAGAGTGTTTGACTCGGGCGTTTAGCACTTCAAGAGCTTGCTGAAGGATGCTCTTTATCAGCTGCTGTCCAAGAAACACCAACCTCTGTTGCTTTTTTTACTCTCGTGAACCAATCGGACGACTGAAAACGAAGCGTGGCAGTTCTGCACATTCACCGTGAACGCTTGGGTTTATGTTTGTCATCGTCGAATCATTGAAGTGCGGAGACAGTGGGAGTCTTTATAAAAAATGTGTATTGCTATTATTAACAATAATAATACGCGATAACGGTATTTTTTTGGGTATATCGTGCAGCCCTAATTGAAGGCAACTTATTTGATTAAGTTGTTATTACACCTCAGTGGTCGAGACACATGGGTTGAGTTCAGATTTTACAATATAATGTTAAATACTCTTATACATATTATTATTGTTTAAATTTAACTCGTTAGTACACAAGGCCCAATCAACGAAGATGCAAATTGACGCATATATTATAGTGGTGGTCTCTTTTTTAACCCTTCCAATTAGAAATTAAGAAATTAAAGGAAGATTTTTGAAACAATT
>MU204192.1:154052-194776 GCA_017309775.1 Paedocypris sp. Pulau Singkep
ACAATCTGAGAAAGATCATAAATTGTGAATTATCCTTTTGAGTCCCTTCAAACAGAGCAGTCACCACTTCACTCACACACTCATTGACTATTTCAGCATTAGAGAAAGGTGTCTTGTGTTGTCCCAGGACACAAGTGAGACGTTTGTTGCCTGTGTGTGTGTGTGTGTGTGTGTGTGTGTGTGTGTGTGTGTGTGTGTGTGTGAGGGTAATTTGTTCAAATTGTGCGTGCTTGGATTAATAATGGCATTTCACGATCACTTTTGACGATCGCGACCGACGGTTTTCTGCTTTGCGCTGATGCATATTATTCTGTCCACTCGCTCTTAAACTCGCAGTTTTCAAAGTCAACTTTTCTTTTCTAATAGACGGCCAGCTTTGAGCTCGCCATATTCTTTAAGGTTAAAATAGTCTCTCGATTTACGCAAACGACAGAGCGCCCGTTCGCCTGGCTCTGGCTACCCTGAAGACCTGAGCGACTAGTAATGCGCCGCGGCCGTGTTCTACAGTAACTGATGCCGCCAGAGCGCAAACAGACGACGTAGTTGTCACGCTGCTCTTACAGCGGCTGTGATTGGACAAATGCCGCAGCTAAAACGAGCACAATCATTCAAGATAAATTATATACATTTATAAATATATTCGTTTGCGTTCGTGTGTGTGTGTGTGAATAAACATTGCTGGATCAAAATTGCGTGATTGACTAAAAAAACGCCTTTGGATTTTGATCACAAGAGTAGCATGTTGGTTTTGCCGTCGGTCCAAAAATAATCGCGTCTGGGTCCGGATGCGGACCGGAGTCCGCCTATTGAGTACCCCTGCATTATATCATTTGAAGATTTCTTTAAATATAAATCTACTATAGTTATAAATCAAACTAAAGATATCTTAAAAATGTATTGACTTGTCAATATTGGTTGTAGATATCTTAAGATATCTTTAATTAAATGCATTTGGATATATTTTCAACTCCATTATGACTAGTTATAAATATTTAGAGATATATTTAATTGTTTTACTACTAGTACAAATGTATCATCACTAGTAACAATATATTTGAAGATTAAAAGGAGTAGTCGTAAGCACCCACAACGCTGCCGTGCGAGTTTGCATCAATCTTTTCACTCACTACAGCTCACACGGTGATGTCATAATAAAGTCATTTGATTTGACATCTATATATGTAATCGTAGATATCTCTAAAGTAATTCGAGATGTCTTCAACTCAATTGTGTCTAGGAGAAACTCATTTAGAGATATCTTCAAATATTGTTCAATGTGAGTTTATCAAACAATGTGACTAGTGGAAGTAGATTTGTTGTGACTCATCAGAGGACTAGTCGCCGCAACTAATGTTAATTCCGATCTTCCGAACTCAATTTCTCACTCATATCGAGTTGCGCTTGCTCAATTTGAGGTTTCTCGCACGCTAATAATTTTGGCACTAAATCTCATGTCTAAAATAAAACCAAAATATTATTATTTTTTATATATTTATTGCAGAATAACAACCTGCAACTCAGTCAGAATATGGCTGAATGTTATTTTTTTGATTGTTTGTCCATTTTCCATTTATTTAGAAATGTGACAAAATACACAAATGACTCACTTTATTGCATTACACACTGTCTTCATGAGCGCAAGTGCGTGTGTGACCTGCGCTTCTGTTTGACAGACGTCATCTCGCCGACCTTTTATAACCCGTACTTCAGGAGGCTGAGGTTTGATGTCAGCTCCATGGAGAAAAACGCCTCCAACCTGGTGAAGGCCGAGCTGAGGGTCTTCAGACTCCAGAACTCCAAAGCCCGAGTGTCCGAGCAGCGGATCGAGCTTTATCAGGTACATACGTCACCTCTCTACTCAACTAAAGTTGTACTGGCACTGACAACTACAGTATATGTATGTTTCAATTGGAATGTAATGTATATTTGTATGCTTTGCTACTCTAATGTGAGGAAAAAAACCATGAAATATGTATATGTGAATGTCAGAAATGTTAAAAATACAGGCTTCAAGTGGAATTTTTTTAACGTAAAAACACTAGCGCAGGTTGTGGGCGGAGTGTGCGGCCTGCTAGAGGGCGGGATGGGGGTGGGGTTTGACTCCTGTGTGAATTTGAATTTCATTTGAATTCAAGTTTGAAATGGGCCTTGAATATAATTTTATTTTACATTTTAGTGTTTAGTTTAGTTTAGTGTTTCTCAAACAAAAGTTGCTTAATGTGGGACTGTAAAACACGTTCTCTCCCCCAATTGTCTGTTTGCATCCCTCTTTCTTCATCTTCGTCTCTTCTCCCTCTCTACTTGTGTGTCCTTTATCTCGCTCTTCAACTCTTTCTCATCAGCCTCTCTCTCTTTTTCTCCTCTCATGCCTGATTCTTGTCACCCATTTTTGGCCCCTCTTCTTTTCTGTCACTGTTGTGCAATGACAATACCTCATCGTTCTTCTTCTCCTTCTCCTTCTCCTTCTCCGTCTTCTTCTTATTCTTCTCGCCTCTGTTTGGGCCTGTCCGTCCTCGTTGGGCTGCAGGTTGTAGCCGTGGCCATGTTTTACACATTAGGAGACGTGTCGGCCAATGTAAACACACTGTTGCCGAGGACAGAGGGAGAATTGCGCACCCTGTTCCGCATCTGTTCCCGACAGCACTTTCCCAGGCCTGGCCTGGTCCCACCTGGGAGCGTCCCTCATCCTCTGATGACCAGGGCTTCTTTGTTAAGATTCTAGGCCACAAGGACCCCACATCGCCCACTCAGCGCTACATCGACAGCAAGGTGGTGCGCACCCGCATGGAGGGCGAATGGTTGTCCTTCGACGTGACGGAGGCGGTCAGCGAGTGGCTTCTGCATCGAGGTAAACATCCTGCTCGCGGCGCATTGATTAGCCATGACGCATTCTGCTTCTCTTGGGACTTTTGTCTCTCATATATGGGACTAGTCCGTGTAATTGATCTGCAAAGGTACGAGAAAGTTGCGTGGAAAGTAGCCAACGTAAGAGACGCTCTGGGAAAGACAGATCCGGCCTGAAAGGCTGCGATTGTCTGGCGGCCATCACTCGTCTGTGTCATGTAAGAGATCCACATAATCCTCTTCGTCTGGCCATTTTCATTCTCTCAAGAATGAGTCGAGCTGTGGGAGCGTGTGGTCTGCGGACTTGCTCTCACGAGAGATGCTCTTTCACTTGGACAAAGACGTGAGCTTCTAAAGCTGATTAGCATGTTAATTATTAATTAACTCAATTGCGTTGAAAGAGAGACACGTTGCTGGTGAAACAAATAAGTGGTAGTGTTGTCATCACACGTACAGCTGCCAGTCACATTTTTAGGAAGTTCTTTTTTCCGTATTTCTCAAACTATGTGTGTGCAGAATATAAGCCGCACCATTAATACTTATGTGTTTTTTTTTTTTAAGATTTTTTTTACATATAAGGCACATTTATCTGAATTTTAGGGTGTGCAGTTACATTTCACACCTTTTTTAGGACTCTAAGTGCACCTTAGTTTCCAACAAATGCTGTAATTTGTTTTTAGGGCGAGACCATGGACTGTTTTTAAAATTAGCTAATGCTGAAATTGGAAACAAAATACAGTACAGCTTTCTAAAAATCAAACTCTGACATTATTGTTCGAAACAGAAAAAGAAAATATGCAACTTAATATTTAAAAACAAATAATCAAACCATTAATAAATAATCATTTTAAAAATGCACTGCAAATTCACTGGATTATAGGATGTGCAATTAATTTTTTTACACGATTTTTAGAACTTTATGGGCACCTTATATTCCAGTAAATACAATCATTTTTTAAGGGCGAGACCAGGGAGTGTTTTCATTAGCTAATACAAAAATTGGAAACAAAATACAGTACAGCTTCTTAAAAATCATGTACTCGGTCGAAACAGAAAAGTGACTCCATCAAAGTTGCATCATTCATCAACTTGTTTATGGATGTTTTTCTCTTCTTTGTTTTCCACGTACATCGACTTTATCAGACAACTAAATTAAGCATGTGCTGTTCAAATCAGCAGTTTTATGTGTCTAATCTCTTCTTTGTTGTCTCCATCTTTCTCTCTCTCCCCGTCTGTCCCCACAATAAAAAAGACAGAAGCTAATGTGAAAAGGATGACATCAGGTACAGGTTTTGTGAGTGTAGGTGTGTAAGAACCTGATTGCTACATTGTAAAAAGTGTCTCTAGAAAAATGTTTGCGTCAACTTGTTGCACCTAATCACTTTACTTTGAATCAACTTAAAAATTTTTAACTTTGAAAGGAATTAACTATCCACTACCTAGCCAAAACAATGCAAAAAACATCTTTGAATTAAATTAAGTTTATAATTTTAATGAAATCTCAAATTATGCGTTTTCTTTATGTTTTCTCATCGGAACGGTTGAAAAACAGACCACCACCCTAATATATGCGTACATTTGCATCTTCGTTGATTGGGGCTTGTTTGTGCCCCTTTAAGGTTAAAACGGGATGAATTAAAAAATAACAACATGTAAAAGAGCATCTAACAGTATGCCGTGAAATCTGAATAGAAACCGTGTGTCTTGACCACTGAGGTGTAATGAGGTTAAGCAACAGTTTATTCAAATAAGTTGCCTTATAAAGGGACTCCTATTAGCATAAAACCTGCTCTATTGGTCAGATTGAATTGTAAACAGGTAGAAATGCAGCCGAGTCTCTACTCACATAACGAGACACACTGATGGTTACTTACATAAATTAATGACCTTATTTAAACATCTATTGTTTCCTTTTAAGACAAACCGCTTTGATTGCTCCGTACAACTAAACAAGATCATGTAAACCTGTTTATGATTTATTTTAATTTAATTCTTCTCACTGGCCAATTCAAGAAACCAGGTCTTCTCTTCTCATCACCACCTCCGGCTCCAAAGCACATTTTTACTTTACTTTAAAGAAATGTGTTTACTTTACACTAAAAGGTTTTTTTTTTTTTTTTTTGGATGAAGCACATATTGTACATCACACTGATGGTTAGACAGAATATTAAACGCTTTGAGTTAGATCAAGTATAAACATGTATTCAAAGTAACGACACGACTTTGGCACTTTTTACAGTGTAGTGTAGTGAAACTCATCCCAAAGGTGAAGGAGTCTCCTCCATCTCCAGATGTCATCTCATCTTCTGACCGTGCTTTTCTCCCACCAGAGCGAAACAACGGGTTCAAAATCAGCCTACACTGTCCCTGCTGTACTTTCGTGCCGTCGAATAATTACATCATCCCCAACAAGAGCGAGGAGCTGGAGACGCACTTCGCAGGTGGGTTTGGGTGCCAGTTGTTTGGTTTCAACAAAATGTTTGATTTGGAAGGAAATGCTAGTGTGTGTGTGTGTGTGTGTGTGTGTGTGTGTGTGTGTGTGTGTGTGTGTGTGTGTGTGTGTGTGCGCGCGTCAGTTTTGGGTTTTTTTGTGCCATGATTTATACACCCAAGAGCAAAGATTTACAAAATCCAGGTTTTCCTATAAAATAAATTTAGTTTTAATAATAATAATAATAATTGAAACTTTATTCATGCCCGTGGGGAAATTCTTTTCTCTGCATTTAACCCATCCGAGCAAACTCGGAGCAGTGGGCAGCCGGCTACAAGGAGTGTCAGTCTGACGGGTTATATTCTGAATAACGAGTTACGTATTATTTATAATAATACATATTATATATCCGTGTTATTTATAACTTTCCATCTATTTTGTGTCACTTTGTTTAACGATTTTTTTTTGACACTATGTTTATGCATTAATTAGTTGTGATTTAACATCTGGAAAATATCTGGGAAAAAGTATGTAACTTAATTTCTAAAAAGAAAACAATCAAATCATGTAAGTTTAGTTACATTTAGTTTATTTAATGTTCTAATTATGTATAAAAAAAAAAAGAAGAAAAACGTGGTCGGAAAGGATATAAAAAGCAGATAACCCTAACACTGCTCAGAAATGTATTAGATTGTTTTAATTACCATTTAACAATTATGTATTGGGTTATGTACACTGCCGTTCAAATGTTTGGGGTCGTTAAGACAATTTTGTGTGTTCAATGAAAAGTCACAGTTTATTTTCTAAGAACAAGGATAGACTGTCGAGTTTCACATGTAAGTTCTCCATTTCTGGCCATTTTGAGCGTGTGATTGACTCCACAAATGTGATGCTGCAGATTCTCTGAACCTGCTGAATGAAATGTACGTTTTATAGCTTCTTTAACCAGCTAAACAGTTTCCAGCAGTGCTAACATAATCAAACAAGGCTTTTACAATCATCCATTATCCTTCTGACACAATTAGCAAACACATTGTAGCATTAAAACACTGGAGGGACATTTGCTGGAAACACGTATGTAGATATTGCACCAAAAACCAGAGATTTACAGATAGAATAGTTGTTTACCACATTAGCATACATGTAGAGAGTGTATTTCTGATTAGTTTAAAGTTTTTTCATTGACAAAAACAGTGCTTGAAACCCTTGAAAATGCTTGAAATGTTATTTATACAGTGGAATCCTGATAAGTGCACGTCCTCTGGACCTCTTCTCGCTCTTCTCGCTTTTGATTCGCAGATTCCGAGAGTGAGACAGAGAGAGAGACAGATAAATAAAGTATATCCATAAATAAAAACAAGGATATCCAAACGGCATGAACTTAACTAGACACGAGACACGACAAGAGGCGAGAGTGACAGGTAACATGACTGACAAACTGGCAATGATAGACAGACTGGGAAGAACTTAAATACACAGACTAACGAGTGACACACAACACCTGAGACAAGGGATGGGAAACACCTGGATCACTGACAACACACACGGGGACTAGAACTACAAAAAACATGGCAGAGAGGGAAGGTTCCAACATAAAAGTCTGTGGACACTTCAACTTAAGAGTCCTGCCTGGTTTTAAGCCAGGATCCATGACACTTAGTACGCAGACCAAGTAGACAAGAACCTCTAATAGTGAGCAGGCTGTGTAGAGAAGAACCACTCTTAGTACGCAGACTTAGTGTTAAGAACATCTCTTAGTACGCAGACTAAGTAGACAAGAACCTCTATTAGTGAGCAGACTGTGTAGACAGGAATATCTCTTAGTAAGCAGACTTAGTAGACAAGATTCTCTATTAGTGAGCAATTAAATTAATCTTAACAATAATAAGTTAAAATCTAAATAATGTGTAGCTTTTAAATCTAACATAGTATTTTATTAAATTATTGTGAGGTATTTAATGTATTGTATTGTAAAGTATTGTATTCGTTTATATTATTTATATTTCTACGGCAAATAATTGTCCACCTTGTTAATTTTCATGTGCAAAAAAAAAGTTCTTAGCGTCTTTGCGCTGGTCTCGGACTAAGAAAAGCACTATACAAATGAGCTTGAACTTGAACTTGAACCTTCTGGTACTGGACAGGTATAGACGACAGCTTTGTGCACGCGGGCGACCTGAAGATGTTTCGGAGGCGGCGTCTCAGCGCTCAGGCTCCTCATCTGCTGCTGATGCTGCTGCCCTCGTATCGCCTGGAGTCTCAGCACAAGAGCCACCGGCAGAAACGCGCCCTCGACGCCGCCTTCTGCTCCAGGTCAACACACTCGCAGTTTCCAGTCACACCATCCTGACATTTCAGGCACATTGTTCTGATTCATTGGAGAACTTGAGTTTTATGTGGATGTGACTGCAGGAACGTGCAGGACAACTGCTGCTTGCGCTCGCTCTACATCGACTTCAAGAAGGATCTGGGCTGGAGGTGGATCCACGAACCCAAAGGTTATAACGCAAACTTCTGTGCGGGAGCCTGTCCTTATCTGTGGAGCGCAGACACCCAGCACAGCAGCGTGAGTCCCACTAAAGATCCGAGAAACACCATCATCACAGACCAACAAGCAGTGCTGTCCAAAGTTCAGATGAAGCCATTATACAATTCATCATAATTATCAAAACTGAATTTTATTTGTCACTTACGCAACAACGTACAGTGAATTGTGTTTTTGCAATCACCCGGCGTATAAACATAGTGTGTGTGTGTGTGTGTGTGTGTGGGGGGGGGTGCAATAGAAATACAATAAAATATGATCGTTAATATGATTTATTCTTAATAAATTCTTAATAAAAGTATTCGCTTCGTATGCGAACACAGTGTTTTTCAAGACTGAAATAATGACACACTTCACTATTAAACTAGATATTTGTTTCAGATATGTTGTTTCATTTGATCAAATTAAAATTAAAATTAGACCTTTTTTCCTCGATAAGTCAATAATTACACTCTCACCAAATATATCTGAATAAAGTTAATAAGATGAGTTAAAGTTAAAGCAACATTTTTTTAAGTCTGGCAGGACATATTTATGGGCATAAAGAAGGTAGCAGCAAAAAATGATAGAACACCAGCTTTACTGATGAAATACGCTTGACAACGGCATGAAATGTGTCACAGAGCCCTAATGCATGTTCTGTTTACTCTATGTCTCCTAAGTTTCTTTTTGATGTAACAGATGGAGAAGCCATTCCTGGATTTCACCAACTTAAAGAAAAATACCTATGCAATGTTTACCTAAAAGAAAATACACTTTGTTATAATGCAACTGATTCACGGCATTTAATAGTTTATTCCAGTTTCTTATATGTTTCATGTTAGAGTGATAAGTATTTATTAAGTTATTTTGTTTTCAGCTGACAAAAAGAAGGCAAAGCGTGCTTCAAGTTTTAGTTTTATTATTATTACTTATTTATTTTTACTAAAAGCACAATGTCCTGTTTTTATTAAGAGTGTAACCTAAAAAATGGGCACTTCAAACTTTCAATTGATGTATAACACTTATATGTAAGTCCAAAATTGACTTTTTTTGTGTGTTTTATTTTGAACAAAGAGTGACTCGACGTCGGAGGGGTAAAAATGATACTAAATGATATTGCCGTAATTAAACTAGTGTATATTTAGGGTTGAGTTTACATTAATTTACATATCACACTTTATTATCCATTTTTTCAAGATTTAGTCATTTAATCGGCATTAATCGCAATTAATTTGGTCAGGGAAGTGCGATTAAATAGTTAAACATTTTTTATCGTTTGACAGCACTAAATAAAACATATATCATATTATTCGATTCAGCCAAAGTAGTCTGATCTCCAGATAACACACACTTCAACTTAATCAAATAAGTTTCTTTATAAAAGACTTCAATGAACATAATATCTGCTCAGTTGGTCTATTTAACAAACAGACAGCAGCAGCTCCTCCCATTATGGGAATTTAAAACAGGTAAAAATGCAGCCGAGTTTCTACTCACATAACGAGACACATTGATGGTTGTTTACATAATTACCTTATTAAAACATCTATTGTTTCCTTTTAAGACAAATCGCTTCAATTGCTCCTTCTTACAACTGAACAAGATATGTAAACGTTTGTAAAATGTGTACAGCACATCCAAGCTTCTCATTGGCCAAGGTCTTCTCTTCTCGTCACTATCTGGCTCCAAAGCACATTTTTACTTTACCTCAAAGCAATTTATTTACTTTACACTAAAAGACTTACTTTTAACTTGGATGAAGCACACATTTTACATTAAACTGATGGTTAGACAGAAAATTAAACGCTTTGAGTTAGATCAGGTAGATAAATGTACTCAAAAGTAACAACACGCCTTTGGCACTTTTTACAGTGTAGAACTGAACTTCAATAAATCTACACTCACTGGCCACTTTATCAGGTTCACTTCACTAGTACTGGTTCAGAATCGCACTTGTCTTCAAAAATGTGTTTCACCAAGATTCTCCAAGGTTCTGGAAACATTCCTCAGATACTTTGCTCCTCACTGACATGAGCATCGCACACTTGCTGCAAATCTCCTGTTCCACCACATCCCAAAGAATTTACTGGATCTACTGACACTATTTCATAAAAGTGTATGGACTCAAAATGTGTCAAGAAAATCTCTCTCACACCATGACACCATGAACCGGTGACACGGGGCAGAATGATCCATGCTTTCCTGTTGTTGATGCCGATTCTACCATCTGAGTCTCGCAGCCAAAATCTAGTCTCATCAGTACAGACATTTTTTCCAGTCTTCTATTATTCAGCCTAAGCAAATTATAGTCTCATCATCTATTACAGGAGAGGCTCCCGGTGTGGTCTTCTGCTTCTGCAGCTCGTCCGCCTGATGATTAGATGTTTTGAGCGTTCATAGAAGCTTATTCGCAGACCTCGGTTGTAGCGATTCTCCTCGTCACTAGCCACTTAAATGCAAAAAGGCATTTAGTTGTGCCATGTGGCTGATTAGAAATGATCAAGCAGTTGAACAGGTGAACCTGATAATGTGGCCGTTGAGTTTGACTTAAAGAATGAACCACAATTTATGATTCTTAGTTTATTTGTAGACAATTTTTATTCAAGATTTGGATCTGGGTTTGTTTCAGATACTGGGCCTCTACAACACTATTAACCCAGAAGCCTCGGCGTCTCCATGCTGTGTGTCTCAGGATCTGGAACCTCTCACAATCCTCTACTACATTGGCAAAAACCCCAAGATTGAGCAGCTCTCCAACATGATTGTCAAATCCTGCAAGTGCAGCTAGGAACGGATAGAAGACTCTACTACTCTCACAATCACATCTCCGAAGACAATCACGCAAATGCTGGACGGCCGTTTCAAAGCACATCACTGCATCAGAAATTCCTGGAACGCGAGATTATGCGCAAACACGCGCACTCGCGTAAATGTGTGTCATTGTGCTGGCGTCGCATCACCCACTCATCCATCAGCGGATGTGAGTTTGGCAAACACTGGAAGTTAGTGACTACATGTGAAGCAAGTGGAAGAGAAAAGGCCCTTGTTCCATCTTTTTATTCCACACGGACACATTTTCTTAATTTTTTTTTCCTTATTGATGATTCTTTTTTTTTTTTAGTCACTTTTTGCTTAACTGTTTGTTTAGCTTTAGCAGTTCATTTCTAAACTGAGAATCCTTCTAGGTTGCTAGAATCCTTCGAGTTGCTATCCTTGAAACTCTTAAAGGATGCTCTGCAAATATAGTCACTGTCGATCTCAGAAATGTTTAATGCAGAGCTTGGCATTTGAAGAACAGTTGGTAAAAAGTTCAGCAACCCTCAGAATAACGGCTGGTAGTGTAAGGTTTAGGTTTTCTTGCATGAAGAACACGTGGTTCGATGCGATGTTCCCTTGCAACACACCAGACTTTGGGAAATTTGGTATTTGTGGAATTTTTGATTGCACCAATCTGTGACATTTTGCAACCCAGTAATTTGTGGAATTTTTTTTTCTTTACGTTTTCTGTGAAATTGAGTTTGCAAGGCTCTAACGTACACACATACAAACACTAAGATATCTTAACTAAGATAAGATGCAGATACAGACATGTTCATTCTGCTATCACTGCCAAACGATCGCGCCGTTCAAATAGCACAAACAGAGCTTTCCTAATGAGGGAACGTCAATTTAATTCTACTCTAAGCAATCGGGTGGAGGTCAGAGCTCTCTGTTCGGCCCTTTCAAGTTCTTCGCCAACACACAGAAATCAAGTCTCGCTGTTGTTTGGTGCGGTGGGACAAAGCAAGATGATGGAATTGCTTTCTCTTTTTCCACTAGTCTATACGGCAGTAGAGCATTTTTTTTCTATAAGCTGAGTTTGCTAGATTCCATTACCGAGAGGAGCTCAGAAAAGCGTTGGAAGCTCAGAGTTCCGTTGAGAAGAGAGGCGTGTGCTTCTGTGTTTAACTCTTAGTGTAGGTGTTCTGGACATGTCAAACTGGGAAGGTAAGCCCATGAATCTGGAGCTGGGAGGAAGTGTCAGGGAACAGGGAAGAGTAGGCGGCCATGCTTTCTCTGGAAAGACACGTGTGGTGTAGTTTTCATTGCAGTGTCACCTCAGTGTTGATGAAATGTTGGGTAACTTTGTGAGGAGCGAAGGTGAGAGTCTGAGTCTGTGTGGCCGTACGTGTCATTACAATGTCGGATGTTGAAGAAAGCGTTTCTGAATGCGATCAGACGGCGAACAGGATAGTCCTTGATAAACACGCTACAACTAAACATTTGAGCATAGATATGGACACAAACTGACGGGAATATTATTCCTGAATAAAAAGTACAAACAAACGTAAATGTTAACAACTTTAAATACTTTATCCCGTCAAAAGTTAGAAGTATGAACACGGAAAAAGCCTAAACGTTACAAGTTCTACTCTTATAACAGAGCAAGGCAGCTGAAGCACTGCATTCTGGGATTTGTAGTTTGTGTCATTAGTGCTTCATTGAATTAGATTAAAAATACCTTTATTAGTCCCACAGCAAGGAAATTGCACGAGTCATTTATACCAGTAATAGCAGCTCCATTATAAAGGGTGTTGTGAGGGATTGAACTGTACGATGGGCTTGATGTGGACCCCGGCATTGAGTTTGACACGGTGACTATTCGAACATCTTAGTGTTTTCTCAAGTCTCTCATATTTTCTTTCCATCATACTTTGTTACAATTGCACTGACAGTTTTATTCTTATCTTCTCATTTGACTTTTTTTTTTTAAGCTACAGCTTTAGATGCCTTCGACAAGCTGATGATGTGATTTACTTCCAAGCGGAGGCTCTTGCTTCCCCGTTAGATAAGACTGAACTAGTATTGAGCTGGTGGTTTGGTCCACCACCACCAGGTTGTGTTTTCTAGCTAGTTGTATTTGTGAGGCGAAGGGAGCAGGAAGATTCGGCAATGTTGTCACACCAAGCTGTTTATTGTTATCTTTTTGTTATTATTATTTTTTTTTTAATTATGATGCTGATGTGGATTTTGTTGATCCACTAAGATGTATTGTGACATTACTGTTGTGGTGCTCCAGTGGAATAAAATAAATTATTTAAGTGACATGGGAAAGTTTTGACTCTTGCTTTGATAAACCGGACGAACATTTTAGCTGAACTCTGTCTGTCTTACACCTCCAATTCACACCCCAGAAATTGACTCATGTGTCCCCATATATATATATATAGTTTTAATACTTTGTTACTTTAATAAAGGTATTATTAAATTATTTTGTCTTCAACTGTAGATGTTTGCTGTATATTGCCATCACCTCACTTTATATATGGTTTGTTGAGTGTCATCTTTTAAAATGCAGTAAACACACACACTTCAGAGTTGATAGCAGATTTACTTGAGCGTTGTGTTTGCTCACTCATTCTCTCTGTTTATTGTATGTTTTTTTAAACACGACTAGCACCCGACTCGTAGGTAACAAGCGCACGTGACCGCTGCTGCGCACGGAACTCCGCCCCCTGCGAGCGCACACACAGGAGTTTGGCAGAATCGTGTAAATGCTGGATTAAGATTGCGTGTGGGGTAGAATCGCCATCTTTTAAACTCATTTTTAGCTTCAGAAACTTTCAGAAACTTTTTTTTCCTCGACTTTTTTTCCCCCAATGTCATGAGATCTACTCACAATGCCTTTGCGATCGACCAGTCGATCACGATTGACGCAATGGGCACCCCTGGCTTAGGGTAACTTTCCCTGACCCGGGTAACTTCAATCGATGGTTAAACGCAGAGCACAATTTTGATACGGCCCCTAGCGGCCATAATGAATAACTTACGCATTTATTTTTATATACTTTCTTCCTTTCATTGTCATCAAGGTGCATGTCAGGGTTCTTAGATTCCGCGGCTCAAAACCATTTGCAGGGACAGGAGTTGTTATTCGCAAAGAGAAAACAGCAACAGAAACTGAAAGCGCCACGTGGGGCAAAAAACAAGGAACTAAAAAAACAGGAACAGGTCAGATCAGGGAACAGACACAGGCACACCGACCTGGCCATCAGGCAATGGTTCACACATCCAGAAAATTCCAGTAAAAACCACACCACAAAACCCACCTACATTAACAAAACACTCCAGCAGGGAACAAAGGACAAACCAGCCTTTAATACAAGAACCAATTGGACAACCAGACACAGGTGAGCAGGATAATTAAACAATCAACTCAAATTAACACACAGCACATGGTCAGACTAATTAACAAAGTCAAACTCAAACAAGGAAAAGATCAGAGTCCTGTCAACATAAAAGTCTCAAAGCAGGGACTGCAAACCCTGACAGGTGTATACGCATGCTTTATATACTCGAACAGTTTGAGACTAACTTTTTCTTTTTGTTGTTTAGTGGGTTAAACTATAGACTATTATTAAGTCATTATAATTAAGATATGATAATCATTATCAAAGAAAGAAGCAGAATATTTTTTGCATTTATGAGTACAGTAATCCCTCGCTACTTCACGGTTCGACTATCGCGGATTCACTGTATCGCGATTTTTTTTTTAATTACATATATTCGCGGATTCAATTTTTCCCGACTGTATCTCGGCGAAGGATGCTCGCAGTGCCTCGAGACCGTAATCACCGCGGAGAAGAGAATTGCTATGTTGGCCAGCCCGTCTGTGCGCGCGCTCCCGCCCGATCCTCCCGTTCACACCCTTTGAAAATGAATATCTCCGCGGGGACGACGCGTGCGGCAGAGAGATGTTTGTTATCATTACTTTAATAAAGAATACTACTTGAAAAAAGTGTTTTAAAAGTCTGAATAAGTGTTAAATAAATATGTAAATGTTGTTTCTCCACTTCACGGAAATTCACCTATCGCGGTCGGGCTTGGAACGTATCTACCGCGATAAACGAGGGATTACTGTACAGTATATAATGATCAAAAACATTGTGTATACATTTGTGCGCTTTAAAATAAAACTGTGAAAAGTGCCCTACAAATACTCTTATTATTATTATTATTATTATTATTATCTAAATGACCATTCCTATAATTATATGCAAACACCTATATACTGTGATAAATATATACTATTTTTAATATTTTAATATTTTTTTTTAGTTGGATGTTACGTTTCCAAAACAAACACTTTTGAATTGAATGCTGTGTATGCGTAAGATGAAGCACCGTATGTTTCGCTTTCACTTGTTTTTCTAATTCTGACCGAGATAAACTCTTTTACTTTGATGCCGTGGATCTGCGGCGCTCCAGCCTCGTTAGCTTCCGGTTGTCCAGTGTCTGAAAAAGGAGAAAGTTCTGGACACTATCAATCTGGAATTGAGTTGGGATGATTAACATTCTGCAGATTAATGCTCGGCAAACGAATGATGTCACAACTCTGGGCTGTGAGAACTGCTGCGTCTTTACAACAGAAAGCCGCTCTCATTTTTTATCCAGACGCCAAGATTTCTGTGTAATATTTACTCAGCCATGTTCTTTATATAGAGAACGCAAGATTTTATAACTAGAGCGGAAGCTATTACCGTGATGTAAAGCCCACATTCGCACGATAGACATGAGGAATTGTAAAAGAAAGACGATGGATAGATTAGATGGATACAGAAAATAGATAAATTCATGGATGGTTGGAGGGATGGATACATTGATAGATGTATGTATGGTTGGATGGACGGACAGATAGACATGTTAAAAACAGAGAGACAGACAGAGTGATGGACAGACAGACATGTAGATAGATAGATTGATAAATAGAAAGAATGAAAGGCGGACATAAAAATTGACATGCTGTAGGTCAGTCCCGCTGGGTAGATGGAAAGGTAGGTAGGTAAAAAGATAGACAGACAGACAGACAGACAGACAGACAGACAGACAGATAGATAGATAGATAGATAGAGAAAGAAAGAAAGAAAGAAAGAAAGAAAGAAAGAAAGAAAGAAAGAAAGAAAGAAAGAAAGAAAGAAAGAAAGAAAGAAAGAAAGAAAGAAAGGCATACTTAAAATTTGACACATAGGTCAGTTCCGCTGGGTGGATGGAAAGGAGAAAATGAAAGACAGTTGGCAGAGAGATAGTTCTCTCTCTGATTATATCCTCTCACATATGACACATAACAACACCTATTAATGTATTTTGACCAGAGCTTGTAGCTAGATGTATGGACTGGAGTGAAATGTTGAAGCGCACGCAACCGTGTGAAATGATGGCAGGTGACGTCATCAGTGGAGCGCCGGGACCCCATTAGCACAGGAATGTCGGGGCTACTTGTCAAAAGCTGTTTGTGGATCTGTTCGTGCTGGAAAAATAGGGCTGCATGGAAATGCAAAGAATCCCTTTGATGGCGCGCTGAGATCAGCCTCTCTCGCTCTTGGCTTTCCTTGCGTGTGTCGGCGCTAATTGCCCTGCAGAAAGCCACTCGTGTTACGGCTGTAATTACACGGGAAGGGCTGCGGATTAGAAAGACTTTGTGTTAAAAGTCAGAGTAAAGAATCATACTGAATCCAAGCACAACGTGTTCCTCCTCCCGCCCTGACCTTGTCACGAGAGAGAGAATGTGCTGAGGAGAAAGAAAGTAATGGATAGATGGTGACAATATTAGACTGGAAAATGGAGAGATTGGTCGATGTACACCCTTCAAGGGAGGAGTTTATGTACTCATTCACCACACTAGTATTTTGTGGCACAAATTCAACAAAGTTCGGGAAACATTCCTTAGAGACTCATCAGACCGGGGAACATTTTCCCTGTCATTTCCCAGTTTGTGTGAATATTAGCGTCAGTTTGCTGTTGTTATCTGACAGGAGCGGTGCCCGGTGTGGTCTTCTGCTGCTGCAGGTTTTAGTGTTTTCAGAGAGGCTCTTCTGCACCTCGGTTGTAGCACTGGTTATTAGAGTTAATGTTTATTTGTATCAGTGGTACCATTTTGGTCATTCTCCTCTGACCTCACTGGATATTTTCTCTTATCATGATCACACTTATCGCCCAGCTGGACACAACGTCCGGAACCATCTTCACCAAAGGCTTTGTAATGTATGCCAGAGGAGACTGGCACCAGAGAGTCTGGTTCTCCCTTGGTTTTTCAGGGGCAGAGAAGTTTTGTTTTCCTAGCCACTGTCATCTAGCTTGCTCTTCTGGTAATAGCCCATAGTCTGAACACTAATGAACAATGGACATTTTCCTTTTTAACGGACTCTTTTTTTCCTAGTTTTGAACACAGATAAACAATGGACAATTCTCGTTAAAACACATAGCGACTTTGCCTTGGTCTCGAACTAAGAAAAGTGCTATAAAATAAACGTGATTCTCAATAATCTCTAGAGATGGTCGTGTGTGAAAATCCCAGTAGATCAGGAGGTTCAGAGTGCCCAGAAAAAGCTTTATATAGCAACTGTGACGGGCAAGGTCAGAGGTCAGCGAGGAAGCCACACAAAGTCATTAACACTACAGTACGTACACTCAGTGGTCTCAGGTTCCAGTGTGGAGAAGAATGTGACCTGAAGAACCAACCTGAAGATTAATGACCAGTAACGGGTGTGCATCCATGAAGCTTTCGGAGATTAATAGCGCGTAATGACTCGTACCAGCTTGCAAGATTAATGGCACATAATAGTTTGCCGGGTGTAGTTGAGATTTCACTAGTGGCTTTGAGCGAGAGCAGAGCCAACGTCGTTTTTCACACGTCCCTAGAAACTTTCGATCCCACAGATACTGTTTTTTTTTTCTGGAGGCCTTGTGGAAACTGGAGATGTTCTCTCACTTGACTATGGAAATCATCAACTCCTCTGGCCTCAGAGTTGTCTTCATCTCTCCAAAAAATAAGCCATAGTGAAGATCAGTTGATAAAACCGGTTTATGATTTGATGTGACTATTATGCATGGATAGAGAGATAAAAAAAACGTAGAACAGACAAAGGTTGGTAGATAGATAGATAGCTGTGGGTGGGTGGATAGGTAGATAGATAGATAGATAGATAGATAGATAGATAGATAGATAGATAGATAGATAGATAGATAGATAGATAGATAGATAGATAGTCACACTCTGTTCGTCATCGTTCCGTCATCGCTCCGCCTCCTGACCCAGTTCCCACCCACACAGCGTGAGGCGATTTCAATCAACACCAGTATATAGGTGTGCCGGGTTATCTGTTCGGTGTCCAGCAACGTCTTCACTACCTAAGACTCTTGGACCCTACTCACCTCGTTGGATTGTTTCCTCGTATCCTCATTCCTGTTCCCTGGATTGTTCCTTGTTTCCTCGTTCCTGTTTCCCGGAGTGTTTCCTCATTTCCTCGTCTAAGTCCGGTGTTCGTATTCAGTCTGTTGTTTGGTTACCCTTCTGTCATTAAACCCACTGTGCACTTACCCCCGTGTTTGTGTTCTATTGTGCTCGCCTTGTCTTCACGAGGGCGTGAGCGTGACATAGGTAGATAGATAGATATGGTTTTTATGATAAGGTTTATTAAGGGTATAGCTTTCATAGCGTCTATAATTAACCACCAATTTAAGTATGAAGTGAGTGACTTTGTCAATATGGCCACTAGGGACAGTATCAAAAGTGTTGAAGTGAAGTGACACACACAACCCGGAGCAGTGGGCAGCCTTAAGCTGTGGTGTTGAGGTCAGAGTCTAAGAACCAAAAAAAAATCTAAAACCATGAAAGTGCTTCTTTTGATTCTATTGAACAAGGAAACACAAAAACACTGAGACACGCACAATAATTTATCGCGTGTGTGTGTGCGTGTGTGTGTGTGTATGTATGTGTGTGTGTGTGTTTTATATAGTTTTACAATGGTACTGTTACTTTTCACACAGAAGAGTGTAAAATTAGGACTAATTAAATATTAAGAAAATGTTACAAGTGTGTAAAAACATAACAACTTAAATGCTGGAGTTAAAAAGGTTAAAAGCTTCGTTTCCACAAGATTAGAGGTCATGTACATAAAAGCTTAATTATTGATAAAAATAGTAGTAAAAAAAACAAGAGTACAGGGTTTACCTTTTACTGTTAGGATTGTTACTGTGCTACAGTATGTGTCAGATATGCAATGTTACAAATTAACTCTGTTCAACTTAACTCGGAAAAAATTGAATTATTGCTTATTGATTCTATCCTAAAAATAAAGGACTCTGTATATAATATAATTCTTAATGGACTTAAACTTTCAACGACATCAACAGTGAAAAACTTAGGTGTTATATTTGATAATAAACTTTAATTCAAAACCATGTTAACAACGTCTGTTGAGCAGAATTTTTCCACCTCAGTAATATTGCGAAGCTGCGTCATATAGTCTCTAGGTCGGATGCAGAAAGACTCATACATGCGTTTATGACCTCGAGGTTAGATTACTGTAATGGTCTTCTGGGAGGTTCTCCTGCCCGACAAATAGATAAACTTCAGTTAGTTCAGAATGCGGCCGCTCGACTACTGACCAGAACTAAAAAGTACGACCATATTAGCCCAGTGTTAATGTTGCTACATTGGTTACCCATAAAATATAGAATTAAATTTTAATTTTAATTTTAAAAGTATCTAAGTAAGCTGTATCTCAGTGAGCTCATCATGTGTTTCGAGCCAAGGAGACCTCTGCGCTCTCAAAACTCAGGGCAGCTCGTAATACCAAAAACCTCTAAAACCTTCACAGGGGAAAGATCGTTCGCTTTTCTAGCACCAAAATATTGGAACACTCTGCCTAGCACAATCCGCGAATCAGAATCAGTTAGTCAGTTTAAATCTAGATTAAAAACCCATCTCTTCAATGAGGCATATTTAAAACTAAAAATCAAAATATTCAATTACTAACATGTTGTTTCGAACAATTTTCTATCAGGAGCCACTGCGTCATCATGAGGGGAAGAGTCGCCGCACTTTACACCCCGCATGACGTAACGTTCGTCTCCACCTTCACCAATGACTTTGTAATGTTAGGATGGCAGAGGAGACTGGCACCAGAGAGTCGCGTTCTCCCCAGGTTTTTTCCTCTCACCCCGCCGATCTAGCTTGCTCTTCTGGTCATAGCCCATAGTCTTAACAACAATGGACATATTTCTTCTTTTTAACTGACTCTTTTTCCCCCCCCACATTTCTGAACATATAAAGAATGGACATTTTTCTTTTTAAAGACTTTTTCATATGGTGTCTTTGGGTTGGTCTAAGAAATGCGCTATATAAATAAACTTGAACAAATTATTAATCTGGGTGAAATTATGAAGTTAGCCTCATGTCTCTGGACAACATGTCTCAATGTGTCCAATACCAAGTAACATGATTCATACAAATTAACATCTTTAGAATATGATACATTTATGAACATGATACGTGATAATTCATGCACAGCCGACCCTGCCCACTGACGCTGATTGGGAGGTTCTGTCAAATCAATCTGTGCGTATTGAGTTTATTATTAAACTGAGTTGTCAAATTTTGTTTGCAGCTCCTGTATGTGAAACACAACAAAAAGCGATTATATTTTCTCAAAGTTTTTTGATTTGTGGGAATTAGTGGAAAAATGCTCCATGCAAATCACAGCTAATCTTGAAACGCCTGTAACAATCAGCACTGCAGTATCGAAATATATTCCCACGAAGCACAAGCGATATCGTTCTGTTTTGTTAACATCTATGAAACCTGTGCTGACCGTGAAAACTCAACTGGTGCACATGTCTGACAAAACGCTTGTTGTCTCCTCCACCAATGTAGAAAAGGCAGTTATTAATAACACTGAGTTCGGCAGTGGATCATAAAACTGTCCAAACTGTATTTTTGTTGCCGAACGCAACAAATCAGACATAGCTCTTGTGTGACGGTAGTAAATGTTATTGAGTGCTTCCACACAGCAGATTTTCTCTGTTTCCGTCCACACTTCCTGTCTAATAACTCTTGGGCCGCGAGACTGGACGACTGCGGCTCAGACAGACTCTCTGGGTGGTTTGTACCTGACGCACGGAACCCATCACGCTCCTCGTGATGATGAACGATACCTGCAGATCTCGCTGGGTGGTTTGAGATACAGCTTGAGAGAAGACCTCCAGAATGCAGGTATGGGGGCCGCGACCATCGCTCACATTAGAAAGAGCAGGAACCAGAGTGATTGGGGCTAGAGTTCAAGAGGGAGGATTCCAAGCAAACTGACATGTCTCTCTAGGGTTCAGCTGGGTTAAAATGTGTCCACACTCCCTCCGCTGCAGGATCTTCAGCTCTGGAGCTTTTGTTTGTAATCGGGAAGACACATGAACAATGATGGAGTGTCACTAAATCACAACCCTGCTTCAGTTCCTTCATACCGCAAGAAAAAAACGCTGTCTTTTAATGGAACTCCAGTAAATTCCGTCAACTTCTTAGCTACTCATAGCATTTTAACTTGTCTTAGCTAAAAGGCATTCATTAGAAAATAATGGTCAAGTTTATATCTGAACTTATGAAAACGTCAAAGCTGGTAAAGCTGGTGAATATTTTTTCTCAGAGACAATTCTTTTGAGCATACATTTTTTTTTCACTTCGAGTCTCACAATGTGTAAGCGTCCCAACACAATCCCAAGGTAGCTGAGATTGTCTCCACTGTGATACCGAAATAGAAAAAGCAGTTTGGAAATTGAAATAATTAATGATCTTAAATTGAAAATAAATTATCTAAAAATTGGAAAGACAATGTTGATCTATGTTTCTAATGCTTCGCGTTAGCCATTGATGCACAGAAACGGACAAAATTTAAATGAAAGTTCAATTCAACGAGTCAATTTGAGAGGTAAATAAATCGAGAGATGACAAAACCTACCAATCAGGTTCAGTGGTCGTGTCAAAGACAGTGTCCTGGGTGTCAATGGGCAACGAGGTCACTCTCGATAAACTAAATTCATCCAATAACGGACCATCAACATGTTGATTAAAAGTTCCTCCTCAATTTCACCTAGTACACTTGTTTTTAGTGGAACAAAACACCTTTTTATTGGAAAGAGAACCCCCAACTTTTTCAAGATGAACTGAGCCACAAACGTCTCTTTTTCGGGGATTAAATTCTCCAGTGACAATGACTTGATAAATCTCATTTTCAATTTCAAAGTTTCGATTTCAACACAGTTTGGCCGCTGGAACCTCTCAAATTTCTGTGGGAATCTGCGGCATCCGGTGTTTTGAGTGTGGTTAGTCTTACAGAGGGCATCTGATGTTCTTTCCTCCAGCAGGGAGAAGCTCGGTCTTCCATATCTAATCCAAACACTTTTATAGACAGAGCGTGTGTGGGAGGCGAACAGAAATGGCCTGTAAAGTGGTGTGAGTTCCAGCAGAACCCTTCCGGTCTCTAGCCGTTGACACAGAGTGGTATGGGAAAATGTGTAACTATGTAGAGCGAATGCCTTCACTTATTTGCATATCATTATAACCAAACATACTTGTTACCGAACAGCATTCAATCTTATCATTTGTATGGGCAAGTAAATACAGGCCGACATGACAAATGTCCTTGCTTGCATCTATCATACCGAGTCCACTGGCTTCCAGTCACCGCAGGCATTTTAAATATGTTTGCTGGTAACACTTGCAAACCAGTCATACAATGAACTTCTGGGAAAGAATGTGACTGTGATATTAACCAACACTCTGTTTGTTGTATATTGTTTGTTGAGTGTCATCTTCTGGTTTTAAACAGCAGTAAACACACAATTCAAAATAAAATCCTTTTTCAGGTACTCAGCTTCACTCAGCTTCTAGTACAGGCTCTGCTGATCTCAAGGCTGGATTATTGGAACTCTCTTTTGGCAGGTCTGCCTGTCGCCGCAACACGGCCTCTGCTGTGAATCCAGAATGCTGCAGCACGACTGCTCTTCAAACAACCTGAAGGACTCACGTCACTCCACTGCTCGTCTCTCTGCACTGGCTGCCAGTTGCTGCCAGGATCAAGTTCAAAGCTCTATCACTGACCTTCAAGAGCATCACTGGTGCGGCACCATGCTACCTCAACTCCCTGATTCAGAAATACTCGAACGTCAGCTAGTCGTCCCTCTGAAACACGGCTTGAAATCCCTCATGAAAACCTTCACTCGTTCAGCGGCTGTCTGGTGGAACAATTTACCTATTCCTGTGAGAAAGTCTGCAACCTTCTTAACGTTTAAAAAAGCACTAAAAACTGAACTCTTCCACCAGCGCTTAACACTGTTTAAAAAAATAAAATGTCTTTGTCTTGTGTTCACTGTTGTTGTTGACTGTCATGCTGTTCTGTCTAGTAAGTTTCCTTTCATAGTCTGTGTAGACATCTACTGTAGCCTATTGTAGACAAATTGCTTCACTTGCTCCTCTTTTTGTAAGTCGCTTTGGATAAAAGCATCTGCCAAATGACTGTAAAGTAAAGTAAAAGTAAAGGTACAAAAATGTCCGAGTTGATAGCAGACTTACTTGACCGTTGTGGTTCCTCACTCATTCTCTCTGTTTATTGTATCTTTTTTAAAGCTCGACTAGCACCCGACTCACATACAACGTTCTAGTGTAGGTAATAAGCTCACGTAACCGCTGCTACGGAACTCTCCCCTGATGCGCGCAGACCCCTCTCTTACTCGCAAGCTTGCTAGAGTTTTAAAACTTTTTTTTCTCGCCATTTTTCCCAATGTCATGCAATCTACGGTACCCACAATGCCTTTGCGATCGACTTGACGCCCCTGCACTAGACCAAGATTTGAACCTGCAATGCTGGACCACAACTAACTTTAGGCCATTACATGTAGCTTTAGATATTTTTGTGTTTTTCAATTTTGTCAAGTACGGTAGATACTCTGCAACATTTTTGCATTCAAATATTTGTATTTGCATGTCAAAATGTTCAAAAAAATGTTTTTCAAAAAAGTAAAAGGAAATATTGAATGCTTTTTTTTTTTTAATTGTTCTTGAATCTCATTCATATTTGGTACTCTGGACATTATTATCTCCTGTAATGGTAAACCTATTGGTTTCTTGGACCAAAAGTATATGTCAGACTTTTCTTACTGGGGAACCGTGGTACTAGCATTGGAGGTTCAAGAGGTTGCTTTCCTCAGGAAGCCGGGTTGTGGCTTTATCTCTTGGCAGCGTAGAAGATGTTGGACAGGCTGCTGCTCTGACACACAGTTGTTTCTCATTAGCGCCTTTCTTCTCCAGTTTCTTCTCGGTTTCTGTGACCTGAAAATCCCTTTAGAAGCCACTTCTGACTTTATCAGATGTCATATCCAAGCCGGCTGTTTAGTGAGAATGTTAACCTGGACTCCTTTTGAATGAGCTCCTGTGATGTGCCAAAGCCTTTATTAAAAACTCTCACATAGGAAAGTTGAGGGTGCTCATATGTTGTGAATGATCAATTAATGAGGTTTAGCTGTGTCCTCTGGCAAGGACGTACCACAGGAAAAAAAATCTGTACGTTCCCACACATCTGCTAGCGAACACATTGAACCAGCAATGAACCCTGAAACTTCTGAGGCAGTTCCTGTCTTTCCTCTCTAAGCTCCCATCTCAATTTTCCGGAGCATTATACAATTTGGGAAGGAATGTGAAAAATCCAGAAGTTTTGGCTGAAAGTGGATAATCTCCCAGGTATGACGGGACAGAAGGACTATGGAGGTACTGTAAATCATCAGGTGTATCATCTTCATCTCCTTGTGGTTTTCTTCTCAATTGACTCTTCAAGCTGGAGGAGCAGGTGAACATTTCAACTAAGCAAAAGTATAGACCCTGTTTTTTACCTTGTGTGACAAGGTGATTAGAAATCCCGCCCGCTAATTTGGCTGCTGGCCAATGGAAACAATCACAAGGCGATTTAAAGTCTCCGAGGTTCACCTGTGGATGATTGCGATAGTGGCCGCTTGGTCCGTCACGTTATTCTGAACTGACCCTCTGTTATTGAACTGCCATTGCCCCAAACTGAACTTTGCCCCAAGTGCAGCTCACGCCTGGACTGCCGCCTGTGGCTCGCATTGTGCGGGAGGAACGAAGTGTGCGCGGATTCAAGGCGGGTAAGTCGCGGCAAAGCCGGTGGATTTATGTCTGATGCATGCTTCCAGTAGATTTTGCGGGTGTACGTTCTCTGCCTGGAGGGAATATGTTGTGCTTGCGTCTTGGTGACGCCACGAGCGTGATGAGGTGTCAGAGTGCGAGCAACCGTGCAGTTTCGTCAGATCTTGATTGGTACGTATGTAATGTGAGCGATATGTTGGTGATGATTTTAATGTTGCCGAACCAGTGTGTCCAATTAGACCACCGTGGTGGTAGGTTAAGGTCATAGGTTCGGTTGCCGCATCAACCTCGAGGCGGACCTTGCTACACCTGCATTTTAGGTAACACTGTAGCTAAACCAGACTTAAATCACTAAGCCCATGGACAATCAGATGGGCACACTGAATAAACCAACAACACGACACAAGACAAAGAATAAATGATGTGCTAGGAAGGCACACTGATACTGCTGCTACTGATACTGTTGGTGAACCAGACTAAACCAACGAGAGGGAGATGATCAGATGAATTCAATGGAAAACTATTGAACTAGGAGAAGACAAGTACAATTACTACAGTAAAATTAAATAACTGAATCCAAACAGTACTTATATGTTCCTCTCTGTGATAGTTTGGCCACCAATATGAGGGTATGTTGTGCATTAGGTCCATTGGAGATTGGCTCCAGTTCTTTGTGACTCGAATATAAATGGATTCATTTTTAAGTAAAAAATGAAAAGATTTACAGAAGAAGACTGTTAATACAATAGTCCATCAAACATGAATTAAATGTTTGTAAATTTGTGAATACAATTTTATATCACAAGCTATGGATGCAATGTCTAGACCGGACTATATTTGACCTATAGTTGACCATGTTATTGTGCTTTTTCATTTGGGTCGAAATAGATTTGTTCCAAACCATGAGCATGTGTTCAGCCATCAAATAATGTGTCTAACTGTAGCGGCCGGGAGAAATCAAAACGAGAACATCCAAACTTAACTAGAACAAACTTCTCCTAAACACGTTTCTTCTTTCAGTATCCCACTCAGATGGAGAGCTGGAGAGTTGCAGAGCCAGCTGTAGGGGGACTAGAACCAACAACCTCTCGGACAAGTCCAAGTCCCCTATCACTGGACCACAACTCCCAGTTGGGACCGTATTGAACCAGTGAAGTTACACACGAGCAGTGACGTGATACATACAAACCCGGAGGAGTGGGCAGCCTTAAACCGTGGTCAGTTTCTTGCTAACAGATTCTTTGTTGTAAAACCAGCCTTCAACTTGACGATTCCTCCTACCTCGTTTCTATTCCTATCAATACCATGGTAGTACAGCTTGTATCCTTCTATATTGCTACATGCTTTGCTGCCATACCACCTCGTCTCTTAGGCACACTGTACATCTACCTTCCTTCCCTCCATCATGTCTGCCAGCTCTGCCTGTCAACCCAACCTTTCCCTGTCATTGTGCCAACGTTAAAAGTCCCTATTCTCAGATCAATGCTATTGCACTTCCTCTTTTGTCTCTGTTCACGCACCCTCCTGCCTCCTCTCCTTCTTCGACCAACAGTAGCCCAATATCCACAGAGCACCTGGTAGGAAATGCCGGAGGCGGTTGTTGTTAACCCGGGCTTCGACCAATCCGGTATGAAATTTCTTTGGACGACTTGCATAGGTAATCTTTCTGTCGAGTTTGACGCCGGATGCCCTTCCTGATGCAAACCTCTATATTTTTCCAGGCTTGAGACACAGAAGTCACTGGCTTGCAACCCCTGTGACTATATTGACAGAACGCTAGTCATATAAAGAAATAAAATTATGTATGTTAACGACTCGAATACTATACCTCAAAAAATAAAGACCAGAACAGCTTTCGAAGCTGCTCAAGTGAATAGAGAAGTCTTATTGCCTGGGAAATGAAACACATCATATCTGGCAGTTTGATTTTATGTTTAGTTGAAGATATAATTCTCTCTCTCTATCCCTCTTTCTCTCAATCTCTCTCGTCCTCTGCCCCCCCCCCTCTCCATCCATCTCTCTCTCTCTTTCTCTCCCCCCTGCTTCCAACACTTGGTGCCCCTTGATTGCCCAGAATGAGTGACAGAATGGAAAAACTGACTGATGTTCCTCTCTCCATCTGATTTCTCTTTTCCGCAATGATGATTGTAACATAACACACAGCCAGGCTAGTTCTAGACTATACAGCATGTACAAATGTGTATCTCTTTAGCAGAAATTCACAGTGCTTTTGATTATGGAAAGACTGTGTGAAGGTTGAAATTATATTTCTGACTTATATTGAAATGTCAGAAAAATATGTCTTGCATTTGATGATGTTACGACCTTCGGCTTAGGTCTACATTGATCTGCAATGCTGTGTGTGTGTGTGTGCGTGTGTGTGTGTGTGTGTGTGTGTGTGTGTGTGTGTGTGTGTGTGAAAGACCAAAAAAGTCATACTCCTACCATATTCATACTTTTAGTATGTTATAGTAATGTCTCAAAATTGTATATACAATGCACATTACTATTCTACATTACATTTATTTGAGTGCTCCTATAATTGCATAGCTTTACACAGAGTGGTTTATTCAACAAATTACGTTGTTTAATCTTTTACTGTAATCACATTCCGCAAACAGTAAAAATCTTCTATCTGCTGAATCAAGTTCGGGGCAGGTAGAAAATAATCCAAAACCACAAAACAGGAGCAAGATCAAGAGAGATTCTGACAAAGATTACAGAGTTAACAAAGATTGCAAGCTAGAGCTTCAGAGGTAAAGTGATCAATGTCATGCTCAAATGCTTAGATTCATCTGGTGGCCTGTTGGCCTCAGAAAACTGTTATACACTTTCTGAAAAGATGAACTTTCTTGCTATTTGGATCTTATCATGCGCATTTGGATCTTAATTTACGTCATTAGGAAGGAATGGTTGTCAGTGGTAAATGTGTTTTGGAATCCCATGGAAACAACAACCCCTGCTTCTCCTCTGCAAGGTTGACCATCTGAGAAATCTGAACCCATTGTCTTCCCAGACAGTTCCTGTGCGGAAGAGTGCCAACATCATCCTGTCAGTGTGCTGCTAAGGATGCCAAACGCTCTTTCAGGCGACCTGAAGTGAGCAGGTAGAAGGAGTCATACTGAGATGGAAGACTTCTACTACTGTTCACTAGTTTGCCTTCTTTGGGTTGAAGGAGGAAATGCTGCCACACATACCATAGTGTCTAGGAATAATTTGTTTCCATTGTACCGAAGGAGACTGGTAAATAGTTACAGGATTGGCTCAGCAATAGACCATCTTGATTCTCCCTTGACACACACCATTCCAATGCTTTCCTAGACCAAGAATACCAATCCTGCCTTTTTCTCAGTCTCTGTTACCTTTCATTTTCACACACTTTTTTTTAAGGTGGACATTTGGCGTATTACTTTCTCGATCTGAACTGTCAGCATGCTGGCCCAGCAAGCTCTACCTTGGGCCTAAGAAATTTTGGAGTTCCTGAAACAGTTTAGAGGATGCTGGGCCATGTGGCTTTTGCTTTGCTGTGGCTCCACAGCCTTGACATTGCTCAGGCCGTTGCCTTTAATGGCGTATCAACTCTCTAGAGCTGCTGCCAGTTGTGCTTACCCTGAAACGCCCCACTGTCCGCTCTGGTTGAGCATATCATGGTACCAATTGGCATAAACACTTGGGCAAATTCCTGGTCCCACCACCAACTGGCATGAAAGAATGACTTTCAGTCTGTTGGCCTTTTTCCATAGACCCTGTGCAAAATCAGTCAAGAGGAATTTGGTTCTCTTCACTGCACCAACCTGGCTGCTGGAGATCATGGCCTGACATGCTACATTGATTTTATTTGGCAGAAACTTTTGTCCAAAACGACTTACAGAATGAGCAGATTGAGGTCAGTGTTTTGCTCAATTTAACTTAACACTAGGCCAACTGGTTTGAGACTTAAACCTGCAGCCTTTTGGTCACACTCAGAATTTTCTACCACTAGACACAACCTGTCCTCCTTCATTGTCTTTTTCTTCATTATACAACAGGTCATTTACTCATTTCGAGTCCACGGAAGAAAACACAATGCAGAGACTCCGGCAATGAAGAGAAGGCCAATCACATGAGTATGAACTTTTTCTCTCATCCTTACTAAGAAACTTGTTTAGAAGGCGAGTTTCTCGTCTCACATAAAAGGTCACAGTGCACTCAATTTCATTAAGTGCTCTCGTTGGCCTGTAGTGAAGCTCATAAGCGAATCAGAAAATTGCTTTTGATCTAAAACAATATATTAATCGCTAAATTCAGTTCTCCAACACAATGTCTCATTCATCAGAGAACTAAAGTTACCCAAGTAACAAATACATTAAAAAATATCTATTTATCAGCTTTGGCTGTGAATATGCATCACTGTCTCACGTCAAACTGACTGTCATTACAGTGCTATTACACAAATAGTTCATTGTGTTTCTAGGTTTCATAGATTTGGGTTTCTATAAATCTTCTGGAGCAAAAAGTGCTATACTGCAAAACCTTCACCGCATCATTTTGACCGTGTTTCTAAACCAGGTTTGATCAGGAATGGACTTTATCATGGGTGGTCAGTTCAGAATTCCACCTGCAGCCCATTATTGGCCATAGCCATTATTCTCTAGTCTTATTATTATTACACTAGTCTGTGGGAGTCATCTGCAGCAGGAACAGGACACGTGTGCTGGAAACGCCACAGGTCCGATGGTTCCCACAGACCATCATCATCTTCATCTTCATCTCACACGTGAACAGAGCAAAGGAGCCCCTCACATCCTTTATTTAGGATCATGTTCTATATGAGTTTGGATCTGCACCAAGGCCTGTTTCTTCACTTAGTACACACTTTTTCCACACAGTCAAAATGACTTTTACACATTGACCAAAGGTGGAAAATAACAAAACCGAAGTCAGTACCTTGTTCACACAGGAATATTCATTACCACTGAAACCATCTTCCGTCCCACCAAACCACGCAGCTCAAATGAAAGCATGTGTTGTTTGTTATCCCGGGAAGTTCAGTATCACAATTCATCACGATATGAAAGCTGTCCCTTCTCGCCATCCTGGTCCGGAATCATGTGCTCGCTTCAACTGCTTGATGTTCTTTTCAAACCACAATGTGACAATGACAGCAGAGGTGTCGAGTTCCTGTTTCCTTGAGTTCACATTTATTTAGAAAAATCTTTCAGAGTCAGACAACCTCAGGCAGCTGGAACAGACCCAAAATATATTAATAACGCAAAGACCAGAAAAATAATGTTTGTGTGTGTGTGCGCGCGTGTGTTTATTGTCCTACAGCAGTGACCGTCCCTTCACCTTTCAGAATTGAAGTCATTTGTCACTCAGAAATGACGGACTCTTTTTCAGTTTCTGTTCACGTGGAACCTTCTACCCTCAATTCTTCAAAATCGTACAGAACTATGAAAAACACATTTCATCTGTGAAATCCAGAGTAGGATTAGAATAGGCCTTACAGTAGGTATAGGTATTACAGTAGTATGAATGAGGTATGTTGTAACACTAACTCTTACAGTATAAGTCGGTGTCACACACAAACACTGGATCTCAAAAGGTCAATGTTTTAGTCTCGTGCTTTGCCTTGCAATTGTGAGTAATTCACAACGGATTTACATTAAACTGTCCTGCACAGAGCTGGAGTTAAAGTCCCAGCCACCACTGACCCGCTGGGATCTTCTGATATCCTGAGGGGTCTCATGTGTCAGTGACGCCTCAATAACAGAGATTTATCATCCACCTTAAAAGAGGAGAAACTAACCAGCGCTATTCATCTTCTCCGCCACTTCTTGATAATCCTCAACTTTTATAAACTCAGTCTAGTGTACATTTTTGTGTAACAAAATGAAAATAAAAGCATGCTCTTTCCAACACTTTTGAATTTTGCATTGTTTAATATTTCGATAACAGGGATTTGGCACAATTGTCGCTTGTGATTGTTTTTTTTTCTCAGAGTTTTCAGAGCAGTTTCTTAAAATGTATTAAATTGATTTCAGTGACCTGCGTGTTTGTAAACATTGCATAGTTTTTTGTAACTTGTGATCAAGATGGTCTGGGCGACGTCAGAAAAATACCAAAACTGTAAACTCTACAGTAACTGTAAGCTATTCTACTATATTTTCAGTAAAGGTGTATCATGACACAGTTTAGTGTTGTAAGACTCCATCCTCACATGAAAAGACTCTTTTAAATTACTCTTTTATATCTGCATATTTTGGGCTTTCATATTTTCCAGGTATGTTTGGATTTGTTTTGGTGTAAAAATAAAAATAGGCATATATGCAGGAGAACGTGGACAGATATGGTAGAACCACTCAAAATGTATCCTCTCCGTTTTCTTAACAGTCATTTTACAGTTTTTACAATTCAACAAATTCAGTGTTTCAAACACAGCACTCTAGAGACTGAGCCACCGGGAAAACATTTAACCCATCAAGACAGTGAAGTGACACACACAAACGCGGAGCAGTGAGCAGCGTTACGACTTGTGTGTCGGGGGGTTGGTGTTGGAACAAGTAACACCTGGTGGCTAGTCCAACATCCTATCATTCCAGTAGCACTAGTTAATATCACTCTTTTACTATTCAATAATCCAATTCTTATGTATTTCCTGTTTGCACTCTATAATCTATAAGCTTGTCTACATAACTTATACATATATATATATATATAACTTATCTATAAACTTGTCCATCTATTAAAACTAATCTTCCTTTAGATGCATTCACAATATTTGTTTTATTAAAACCAAGTCTTCACATTCACCAGTCAATCAGTCAAAAGATTGTGAGCAAAAAAAAAAAAAACTAACATAAATGTGAAGCATTTTTGTTTGTTTCTTCGAACTTTACATTTGATATTTTTGGCACTAATCTGATTCCATATATTTCATTGTGTATTTAGTATTAAACTGACAAGTTGAAAATGAAGAGAACTATTTGAGACAGGCTTTTTTTTTTTTTTTTTTTTTACAGTTCTTGCGATAAAAGAGCACGAAACATACGCCTAAGGAGAAAGAAAGGCTGGTGTTGGACCTTCTGTGTCAAGAGCTTTCTTGTGTTTTTCTCGTTTTCAATGGGGAAACTAAAGGAACTGAAATTTTGGGCCCAGGTCATTGCTAATATGACTCCAAGTGCATGTTAAGCTCGGCTGATCTTAACCACGGTAGGTCTTATTTTCAGGAAACCTTCTTTAGATAACACATTCAGCTCCACCCTGACAACATGTCTTGATATCACCTGTCCTCTCATCACTAAACTGACTGGTTCTAAACCTTCCTGCCCCTGGCTTACTAACACCCTCCGCAGCTTTAGAGCTAAACTCAGGGCTGCAGAAAGGACATGGCAAAAAACCAAAAACCTTTCTGACCAATTTTTTATTGACAAAGTATCAACAATTAGCAATCAGTTCTCTAGTCTGATTTCTCCGCAATATACACCACCTGCTGCAGATAATGCATCATTTCAAACTTGTTCGTCTCTCTCAAATGACGATGTCTCCAAAATCCTTATATCTAGTCGACCTACAATTTGTCCAACTGATCCAATTCCATCTGATCTCATGCAGTCAATCTCTTCAGCTGTTCTTCCAACTCTTAGTAAGATCCTTAACATCTCTCTATCAACCGGAACTGTGCCAAGAATGTTCAAACAAGCAGTGGTGACCCCACTATTTAAAAAAAACTACCTTGGACCCAAACTCACTTCCCAATAGACCAATATCCTTACTACCCTCCATGTCCAAAATTCTCGAAAGAATTGTTTTTCAGCAATTGACACCAAACAGTCCGGATTCAAGAGACGGCGCTTCTGTCTGTCACTGAAAGTCAGATTGGCTAAAGCAAATTCCAACTCTTCTGTTCTCATCCTTCTGATCAGTTTCTTCACACTCTTCTCAATCTATACAACTTCTTTAAGCAAGGGCATTAACAACCATGGATTCTCTTACCACTCCTACGCAGATGACACACAGCTCCTCACGTCTTTTCAACCAGACGGCCAGACCGTCTCCAGCCGAATCTCATCCTGTCTCACAGATATCTCCAACTGGATGACGGAACATCACCTACAACTCAACCTGGGAAAGACCGAACTCTGACCGAAGCAGGTAATTCCTGCTCATCCATCTTTACGCCACAACTTTACTGTTCAGCTTGGCTCAACCACGTTAACACCAGTCAAAACCGCCCGAAACCTTGGGGTGATGTTTGATGATCAACTTCTCTGCACACATCTGTGCGACAGCCAGGTCATGTAGATTTTCTCTCTACAACATCACCAAGATACGACCTTACCTCTCACAATACGCCACTCAGCTTCTAGTACAGGCTCTGCTGATCTCAAGGCTGGATAATGGCAACTCTCTTTTGGCAGGTCTGCCTGTCGCCACAACACGGCCTCTGCTGCAGCACGACTGGTCTTCTAACAACCTGAAGGACCCACGTCACTCCACTGCTCGTCTCTCTGCACTGGCTGCCTATTGCTGCCAGGATCAAGTTCAAAGCTTTATCACTGACCTTCAAGAGCATCACTGGTGCGGCACCATGATACCTCAACTCCCTGATTCAGAAATACTCGAACGTCGGCTAGTCGTCCCTCTGAAACACGGCTTGAAATCCCTCATGAAAACCTTCACTCGTTCGACGGCTGTCTGGTGGAACAATTTACCTATTCCTGTGAGAAAGTCTGCAACCTTCTTAACGTTTAAAAAAGCACTTAAAACTGAGCTCTTTCACCAGCACCTTAACACTGATTTTTTTTAACCCTTAACTGTCATGCTGTTCTGTCTAGTAAGTTTCTTTATATAGTCTGTGTAGACATCTACTGTAGCCTATAGTCGACAAATTGCTTCACTTGCTCCTCTTTTTGTAAGTCGCTTTGGATAAAAAGCATCTGCCAAATGACTTTAAAGTATGTAAAGTAGATAACAGCTGTTTGTCATTGGCCCTGTTCTTGACATCAACTCTATCAAAACAAACTCGATTCTGCGTTAAAGCAAGAAGAAAAAGCACAGTCATGTGCCAACGCCACGAGCAAATCTCAAGTTTATAAAAGAGGAAGGAGGTCCAGCTTTTAACTTGAGTCTCCGTCCTAAATGAAATCACAGGTGTAACCCGAGAGCTCCGAGGGACCTGGAGAGCAGGTTCATCTGCCTCTCAGAATGTCTCTCTGTTTAGCTAGAACATTCTTTCCTTAATGAACAATGTTCCCTCTTTTTTTATTTGCTGAAACCACTCTCTACTATCTGTTAGATCCTGCACAGATTATATCCTGTGGGATAATGAGTTTGTTTACTTGAGCAAAGAGGGTCTAATCTTAAACCTCCCTCAGACCTGGATCCTGTCAAATTACTACAGTCCAAACAAATTTCAGCCTGATCTGGTTTGCGTGGCGGAATGCCTTGAAACACTCATCCATAACGCCAGATTTTTTCCACGTGGATTGGGTTTGAGTTACTGTGAGAGTCACAGTGATGTGATGAGAAGTGCTGCTGTCAGCAGTTTGGAAAAGGACATATCCAACTGCATGGTAAAGATGCCTCATTTAACAGAATATTTCCTGAGAAACATTAAAGCAAGAATCTTCACTATCATTTCATCTCTGATCTAGGAAAAAGGAAAGATGGAGAGCTGAACTATGGTCAGTGAGAATCGTCCAAGTTGGGTTTGAACCTGTGAACTTCCGGTTTGACTGGGATGCTCTAACCGCCGGACTGCCCCAACGGACAGAAGCTCAAAAGTCTCAGTTGTGATTGTGAGCATGCTCATAAGCTCTCTCAGTTCACGCAGTTTATTCAGAATATGAATGGTCCAAATGTGGTTTAGATATGCGATGTCAATGTTGAATGTATTGCCATTTAAAGAGAAAAAAACAGGCTTGAATTAAAACGCTGCTTCTGTGGGAACAAGTTGGTCTCTGTGCTTTCTTCATACCTTTACTTTGCACGGCCGCCAAGTTGATATTTGGCCACTGCACATTCGGTAGCTCAGCTTGGACACATATTTAAGGGAAGAAGGAATATCATGTTGACAGAGAGAGAAGGGAGGAGATTCCAATAACTCCCTTTTCTACCAAAGCTTCTTTTCTTCTCACCCTTCTCTCCCCCTCGCCATTTCCTCCCGAGCAGAATGAGTCGGGAGGATTGAGAATAATAAATATCTTCATCATTCCCGTGTCTAATTTCAAAGCGAGGTGAAGGACAGGGTCAGGATCCGGTGAAGGATGTAGAGGTAGACCCTTGGCCAACTAATGATCTGCGATCCAGAAAGCTGAGGTGGGGTGAAATGGGCCTAGAAAATTAGATATGGCGTCGCCCTGCCTTTTCTCTCCCCGAGACAAGAGTGTTTTATTAAGCGTGTAGTGTGTGTAGCTCTGCATCGGCCGTCACGACCCTGTGAACTTGGTAGAGCAAGATGTATCACAGCATTGGAAAAGCATCAATCTTTAATCTTCAATCTAATAAGTGTCATGTGCCGGATTCATCAATTTGATTAAAAGCCGTTTTTCCATTTTTTATGAAGAGTGTCGACGGCAGGATTTTTTGCTCACATTCTGTCAAAGTGGATCAACAGGGTCTCATGCATTTCTTTGTATTAGGTTGGTCAAATAAAACTTTTGTGAATGTGTACAAAAATATATGCAGATATTGAGATGACTGTGTTTTTATTAGATAGAGAATCTAGTACATTTGTCTGTGGTCCTTGGTGTCAGGCATGCGGTCTTGCCCAAGGACGCCCAGGTTGTAGAACCCAATGGACCGGCAACGCTTGGGTGGCAAGTCCAATTCCCGACAGCTGGACATCAACTGCAACGTTGAAAGAATGACTTGTCATCTATCAAGGTGAAAGGTCAAGGTCAAGAGTAAACAGGCAGTCCAATTACAAAGAGTTCATTGTTTCACAAGTCATAATTAAATTCGAATTGCTTAACAATAGCAGCATAAAAATCAAAACATCTGATCTGCTTTCTACACCCCGAACGCAGGTGACTTTCAAGTAGTCTGCAAAACAAAAAAGTATAACCATATTAGTCCAGTGTTAATGTCGCTACACTGGTTACCTGTTAAATATCGCATCCAGTTCCAGTTTCTGTTTTCTGTTCGGTTTAGCTCCTCTATATCTCAGTGAGCTCATCACTTACTGCGAGCCTACACGACTGCTGCGCTCTCAAAACTCCGGCCAGCTTATAATACCGCCAATCTCTAAAATCTACCAGGGGGGAAGATCCTTTGCATATTTGCACCCAAACTATGGAATGCTCTGCCTAGTCCAATTCGAGACTCAGAATCAGTGAGTCAATTTAAGTCTAGACTGAAGACGCATCTCTTTAACTAAGCATATATTGACCTGTTATAATAACTTACAGAATAAGTTAGTATAATCGTAAAGAAAGGCTGCCTAGTTTAGTAGTGCTCGGAACCAAATCACACCTGCATCTCCTAAAACTGTCAACATCTTTAATTCTGGTATTTCATGTTTTTCGAATTGCATTGTTTTTTCTGTGTCTCACTCCTCTCCTGAGCGCCGAGTGACGTACGACCGAAGGAGCTCTGTAGACCTGATGACGCTTTTTACGTGGCGAAATGGAGCCGCCTCTTTCCCCACTGAGGAGGGAAACACCTTCCAGAATCATCATTAAAATGGCGCGAAACAACCAACGCACTGATTTTGTAGTGTTAGAATGTCAGAGGAGACTGGCACTAGTGAGTCGGGTTCTCCCCAGGGTTTTTTTTCCTCATTAGAGAGGTTTTTTACCTGGCCACTGTCGCATAGGTGCTTGCTCACTGCTCTTTGTCATAGTCATAGTGATAATCACAGCCATTTACTTAAACACTAACAACCAGACAATCAAATGAATAAAAAGCAACAATCCTCTTACATATTTCACACGTGCGCTTTGAGACTGTCATGCTCCGTTACCAAGCGGCTCGATATGGTGTTGTGTTGTGTTGTGTTGTTGTGCTGTGTTTTGTGTTGACAGCTCGCCACGTGTGCGCTGTCAGTGATGCTTCACCCCGCCCTCTCGTTCGCAGCTGATTAGGGAGGCTCGTCAACGCCAGCTGATCCTCCTCTCTGATTATTCCCTTCCCTTTATAAACCCATCAGGTTTTGTGCTCGTCGTGGGAATGTTTTGCTTGCCGCCGGTCCGCTCAGTAGTCTGTTCTACTCGCCAGGTCCGCGTTTTTGTGGACGGTTTTGCCGAGCGCACGGAGGAACCACAGCTGTTGCGCGAGAGGATTTCAAGCCGGAGGCGGTCAACGGGGAAACACTGAGGCGACGCCTTTTCGCCGTGCTTCCGCAGCGCGACTCGCTGCTTTGTTTGTTTTTTTTACCCCGTTGTGGGAAGGATTTTCGTTGGAGTTGCTACCTTGGTTTCCCTTTTGGAATAAACTTTGTTTTTTGGCTGCAGTTGGGTCCTGCCTGTGATTGATTCCTGACATCACATTCCCACCAATGATGGATCCAGCAGCTGAGGACCACCTTCGGACTGCCCTGACTCATCAAGGTGCCATCCTGGGTCAACACGACGCGCAACTTAGTGACACCTCAAAGGTGATGGAACGGCTGGCAGCTCAAGTTGCAGGACTTGCATCTACCGTGCAGGATCTCCGTCTGGAATTGGCTGAGGCGCGTGCAGGGGGAGATCCAAACCCTCGCCCGGGCCACAGCGAGTTGGAACCGCACGCCAACAATCCTCCAACTTATGGTGGTGATCCTAATTCATGCCAGTCGTTTCTTTCACAATGCGAGCTTGTGTTTTCTCTCCAGCCCCGTCGCTACCCCACTGACCGCTCCAGGGTGGCATATGTCATCACGCTACTAACAGGCAGGGCCAGAGACTGGGCAACTGCAGTATGGAGAGCACAGAAGCCCTGCTGCTCTGATTTTTCTGAATTTCAGCTGGAGATGAGAGCTCTTTTCGACCGCACGGCTAGCGGTGATGAAGCGCACTCCCGACTCATCCGGCTTCGCCAGCGAGGAAGGACTGTCACAGACTTTGCCATCGAATTTCGCACCTTGGCGGAGGGTTGCGACTGGGGGGACCGCCACCTCCGGCACCTCTTCCGCGAGGGATTGTCTGACGCGATCCAGGACGAGATTGTGCTGCAAGAGAGCCCCCCTGACCTGGACGCACTCATCGACCTGGCAGTAAGGATCGAGACGCGCCTTAACCGACGAAGACAGCGCCCCCTAGTGCTTCCATCACGTAGGGAGAAGGAGCTGGAGCATAGCCCGCTTCATGGATCTGCATCTCCAGACGCGGGTCCTGAACCCATGCAGCTTGGGCGTGCAAGGTTAACGCTGCAGCAGAGGCGTCAAAGGATTCTTGAGGGGCTGTGCTTGTACTGTGGGGGGTCTGGACATTTCGTTCGGGAGTGTCCGGTAAAATCCGTCGCCCAGCCGTAGTCCGGGGAGTACGGTTGGGCGTTTCTTCTGGTGTTTCCCCAGGTTGTCGCACCCAGCTGCCCGTCACGCTTCAGTTTGGTTTTAAGACTATTCGCTCGGTTGCACTGATAGACTCCGGTGCGGAGGAGAATCTCATTGACTCATGCATGGCAAGGCACTGGGGTATTCCGACTATGATCCTTCCGTCACCTATTAAGGTAGAGTCACTCTGTGGTCACAGTCTGTCTAGCATCACACAAAGCACTATTATGATCAACCTCACTGTTTCGGGTAACCATAGGGAGGACATTAAGCTGTTTTTGGTTAAGTCCCCTAAAGTCCCCATCGTGTTAGGTCAGCCCTGGTTAGCTCTGCATAACCCGCACATCGACTGGCGTCGGAATCAGGTCCTGTCCTGGAGCCAGAATTGTCTCGCCTCATGTCTCGGTGCTGTTCAGTCTGTCTTGTCTTCGTCTTCTGTGCCACAGGTTGGAGCAGCGGATTTATCTGGGGTCCCTCCGGAGTACCGGGATCTGGGGGTGGTCTTCAGCAAGGCCCGTGCCACATCTCTTCCTCCTCATCGACCGTATGACTGTTCCATCGAACTCCTCCCAGGCGCTTCTCCGCCACGGGGTCGCTTATTTTCCCTGTCTGGTCCTGAAAGAGAGGTAATGGACAAGTACATTAGTGAATCCCTGAGAGCCGGGCTCATTCGTCCCTCTTCGTCCCCTGCGGGCGCGGGGTTTTTCTTTGTGAAGAAGAAAGATGGCACTCTTAGACCTTGCATAGATTATCGGGGGCTGAATGACATCACTGTAAAGAATCGGTATCCTCTGCCGTTGATGTCGACAGCCTTCGACCTCCTTCAGAGAGCCAGGTTCTTCACCAAGCTTGATCTCCGCAATGCTTACCACCTTGTTCGCATTCGTCAGGGGGATGAGTGGAAGACAGCCTTCAATACCCCCTCGGGACACTACGAATATAGGGTCCTTCCCTTCGGTCTGACCAATGCTCCGGCTGTCTTCCAGACCTTGGTTAACGACGTGTTGGGGGACATGATTAATAGATTTGTCTTCGTGTATCTTGATGACATTTTAATCTTCTCTTCGTCACTCCAGGAGCACACCCAGCATGTTCGCCAGGTCCTGCAAAGGCTCTTAGAAAACAAGCTGTATGTCAAGGCGGAGAAGTGCGAGTTCCACACTAGGTCTGTTACGTTCCTCGGCTTTGTCATCTCGGATAAGGGGGTGAAGGCTGATCCTGCTAAGGTAAGCGCCGTCGCCCAATGGCCCGTTCCTAACTCTCGGAAAGCGCTGCAGCGATTCCTGGGGTTCGCCAATTTCTATCGGCGCTTCATCAGGAATTTCAGTCAGGTTGCTGCCGCGCTTACTGCACTCACCTCTCCGAAAGTAACTTTCAGGTGGAATGATAAGGCTCAGGAGGCCTTTGATAATCTGAAGTCCCGGTTTGTCACTGCTCCTGTTCTTTCCATTCCAGAACCCGAGTTACAGTTTATAGTTGAGCTGGACGCGTCTGAGGTTGGTGTGGGCGCGGTTCTGTCTCAGCGTTCGTCCAAGGACGGTAAGGTCCATCCTTGTGCCTTTTTCTCTCGCCGTCTCAGCCCTGCAGAACGTAACTACGACATAGGCAATAAGGAGCTGCTGGCAGTTAAGCTGGCGCTGGAGGAATGGCGCCATTGGCTGGAGGGAGCAGAGCAGCCGTTTTTGGTCTGGACAGACCACAAGAATCTGGAATATATCCGTTCAGCCAAGAGGCTGAACTCCCGCCAGGCCCGCTGGGCCTTGTTTTTCGGTCGCTTTAATTTCACCCTCTCGTATCGGCCCGGTTCTAAGAATGTAAAACCTGATGCTTTGTCCAGGCTATTCGTTGGTTCAGAGGAGGAGACTCGTACGGAGACCATCCTTCCGGAGCAGGTAGTGGTGGGCGCCCTCACTTGGGACATTGAGAGTCGGGTTGAACGGGCCGGACGAGGGGGTGAGGTGCCGAGTGGTTGCCCTAAGGATCGACTGTTTGTCCCGGCTGCTCTGCGCTCTGACGTCTTGCAGTGGAGCCATGGGTCTAGACTCACCTGTCATCCAGGAATCAGAAGGTCGTTGGCAGCCGTCCAACAACGATTCTGGTGGCCAACGGTACGCCAGGATGTCAGACAGTTCGTACTGGCCTGCTCGATCTGCGCGAGGAATAAGACCTCAAACAGCCCGGCCTTTGGTCTTCTCCGCCCCCTGCCTATCCCCTCTCGGCCTTGGTCTCATATTGCCCTTGACTTCGTGACGGGCCTTCCTATCTCCAGGGGTAACACTGTCATCCTCACAGTGGTGGACCGGTTTTCTAAAGCTGTTCACTTTATCCCTTTGCCCAAACTACCTTCTGCCAAGGAAACGGCTCAACTGATGATTGGTAAACATAAACCATGCCAATAAAAGGTAAATAAATGACCATGCCAATACATTAGATCCAAGGATAAACTAATGTTAGTCATTGAATTCCGGGTCTACGAATGTGAATCTTATGAAGTTTGCTACAT
>MU204192.1:197728-210046 GCA_017309775.1 Paedocypris sp. Pulau Singkep
CGAAGAAACAAAAATGTCTTCTTTTTTTCTGAAATATTTTCCCACCACAATTTTGCAATATATTTAGCAATAATGTGCACAAATAACACTTTATTAATTTTTCCAGGTTTATTGTGCACTAACATTCCACTGCACATTCGGTAGCTCAGCTTGGACACATATTTAAGGGAAGAAGGAATATCATGTTGACAGAGAGAGAAGGGAGGAGATTCCAATAACTCCCTTTTCTACCAAAGCTTCTTTTCTTCTCACCCTTCTCTCCCCCTCGCCATTTCCTCCCGAGCAGAATGAGTCGGGAGGATTGAGAATAATAAATATCTTCATCACTCCCGTGTCTAATTTCAAAGCGAGGTGAAGGACAGGGTCAGGATCCGGTGAAGGATGTAGAGGTAGACCCTTGGCCAACTAATGATCTGCGATCCAGAAAGCTGAGGTGGGGTGAAATGGGCCTAGAAAATTAGATATGGCGTCGCCCTGCCTTTTCTCTCCCCGAGACAAGAGTGTTTTATTAAGCGTGTAGTGTGTGTAGCTCTGCATCGGCCGTCACGACCCTGTGAACTTGGTAGAGCAAGATGTATCACAGCATTGGAAAAGCATCAATCTTTAATCTTCAATCTAGCAATAAGTGTCATGTGCTGGATTCATCAATTTGATTAAAAGCCGCTTTTCCATTTTTTATGAAGAGTGTCGACGGCAGGATTTTTTGCTCACATTCTGTCAAAGTGGATCAACAGGGTCTCATGCATTTCTTTGTATTAGGTTGGTCAAATAAAACTTTTGTGAATGTGTACAAAAATATATGCAGATATTGAGATGACTGTGTTTTTATTAGATAGAGAATCTAGTACATTTGTCTGTGGTCCTTGGTGTCAGGCATGCGGTCTTGCCCAAGGACGCCCAGGTTGTAGAACCCAATGGACCGGCAACGCTTGGGTGGCAAGTCCAATTCCCGACAGCTGGACATCAACTGCAACGTTGAAAGAATGACTTGTCATCTATCAAGGTGAAAGGTCAAGGTCAAGAGTAAACAGTCAGTCCAATTAAAAAGAGTTCATTGTTTCACAAGTCATAATTAAATTAGAATTGCTTAACAATAGCAGCATAAAAATCTAAACATCTGATCTGCTTTCTACACCCCGAACGCAGGTGACTTTCAAGTAGTCTGCAAAACAAAAAAGTATAACCATATTAGTCCAATGTCGCTACACTGGTTACCTGTTAAATATCGTATTCAGTTTAAAATTCTCTTAATCACTTACAAAGCACTAAACGGTTTAGCTCCTCTATATCTCAGTGAGCTCATCACTTACTACGAGCCTACACGACTGCTGCGCTCTCAAAACTCCGGCCAGCTTATAATACCGCGAATCTCTAAAATCTACCAGGGGGGAAGATCCTTTTCATACTTAGCACCCAAACTATGGAATGCTCTGCCTAGTCCAATTACAGACTCAGAATCAGTGAGTCAATTTAAGTCTAGACTGAAGACGCGTCTCTTCAACGAAGCATATATTGACCTGTTATAATAACTTACAGAATAAGTTAGTATAATCGTAAAGAAAGGCTGCCTTAACCTTAAACTTAAACACTAACAACCAGACAATCAAACGAATAAAAAGCAACAATTTTCTTACATATTTCACACGTGCGCTTTGAGACAGTTAAAAACTGTGAAAAGCGCCTTACAAATGCTCAGAACTGCTCAGTATTAACCAATCGCTTTACCGACACCAACCATTTAATAACAATTTAATAGGTCATGAACCAGTATGATAGGAACTCTGTGCCACAACTGCTACTGTTGAATATTTATCTTCAATCTACACTGAAATAAGATTAATCAATCCTATTAAAGCAAAAGTGTCTGCGTAACGGCAGCAAGAAGCTTCCATTGCCAAACTTGTCGAATTTTGTCTCTGAAATGCCCATCGTCATGATTATTTACAGATAGACACTGGAGGAACTCTATCTGCAGTTTAAAAAAAGTTAATGCAATTAGGCCAGTCCTATTTATGTATGTAGGCATGATTTAAAGTCGAAATTTGAACATGAATAAAACTGAGAGGGAGGTTAGGACTCCCGTGAGGCTTTAAAACCTTTCCCATCTCCACTTCTGGCCTGCTCATGTTTTTCCATTCGGGTTTTATTCTTAATTGCAGGTCTATCAAAACAAAGTGTGAAGATCGAAACCAGAAGGCCAGGGAACTCCAAAGTCAACTTTGAGCTCCATGACTCTGCCATGCAAACATATCTGTGATGCCTTCTTACCACCATCTTTCCAAAAATAGTTGGGAAATGTGTGAGAGAAGAACCTGAACTTTGGAGGAAACATGGTTCTCTACCTCTAAAACTAAAACTCTAAAAGTGAGTGAGGGACCCTATCAAAATTGTGCTCTGCATTAAACTCATCCAGTGAAGTTACACACAACTAATTTCTTCAATGAGGCAATATTTAAAACTGCAATGGCAAAATCAGTGACTAATACTAACAAACAGGAAGGCTGCAGTAGGTAGTAGCCAGGAACCTGCACCATAGCATCACTTCTAATTTTATTTTCTTTTACCCTTTTACTTTTACACGTCGGAGGAGTTGTTGCCGCCGCGTCCACACCGGAGGAGTCATCGCCACGTCCACACCGGAGGAGTCATCGACACGTCCATGCCAGAGGAGCCGTCGCCGCCACATCGCTGCTGGTGGAGTGTCGATAACGCCGGAATGGAGACAACGGTGAAGATCAAGCTCAAGTTTATTTATACAGCGTATAAGTTCAAGTTTATTCCTGTGGAAATAAGCGGAATTAGGGAAAAATTTCCATTGTTCATCTGTGTTCCAAAATTAGGAAAAAGAGTCAGTTTAAAAATAGAAAATTGAAAGGCTCTAAAGACAACAATAGTAGTAGTGATGCTATGGTGCAGGTGAGGTTTGTTTCCGGGCTTCTCAACTTAGGCAGCCTTCCACCTCAAGTGACACACAAACCCGGAGCAGTGGGCAGCCTTAAGCCATGGCACCTGGCGACCAGGATTTGAACCTGCAATGTTACCTGGGTGGCAAGTTCAACTCCCTACAACTATGTTCTACTGGAAGCAAAAGCACATTCAAAACTGGAGTGTGGGAAAGAGGGTTTATAAATTAGTCAGTACCGTATTTTCTGGACTATAAGCCGCACCCGTATATAAGCCGCACCCGCTCTAATTTCGAAAAAAAAAACAACTAAAAAAACCATAAACAAGCCGCACCTGCATACAAGCCGCATCCACTTTATAAAAAAAAGTTCCCTTTCCAGTTGTTGACTGGACACTACTGGAGACAACATTACCTGACAGGGAACAAGGGTTTAGTCAAACCTGGAGAGTTTTGCAAGCCACAGATATGTATGTTTTTGGATTAGGTTTTCTTTCTTTATTGCATATGTTCACGGATTCACGGCATCGCAGATTTTTTTTAATATGGTATTCACAAATTATAAAAGACATATATCGAAGTATTTGTGCATTCGTCACTGTATTTACTACAGCAACTGAAAGATGTTGAATTGTAAATGTACATGTATGTAACTAAATAGATCCTTTCCTAACCTGTATTTTTACACCAGCAACTTTGCTGATGAAAACGTATAAAAGTGATATCTGCTTGGAGCGTCCCTAGTGGTGGAAAAAAGTCTGCAGAATAGCCGCAGCTTGTATAAGCCGCATGGTTCAAAACATAAGAAAAAAGTAGCGGCTTATAGTCCGGAAAATACGGTAGTTATTAGTTTACTGTAAATAGAAAAAATATCTTCAAACTTTAAGATGTCGGTGAAAAGTACACATAAGAAAGCTGTTGAAGATAAAACAGTTTGTCGCTCCTTTACACTGTGAACGGCCTCTCTCCAGTTTTCCCCTATAAAAGACGGAAAAGAAAAAACAACAGAGCAACATCAAAGTCAAAGCAGAAAAGAAAATCACATTGCTAAAACATTCTCTGGCGCTTCCACGTGCATTCCTCAAAACCCAGTGTCTCATCGTAAATGAATGTTTACTGAAGGGCATCGGCAAAAAAAATGCCGTTACGTGGAGTGATTGAGAGCAGCGATTTCTACAGTCGGTACAGTGCCATTGTTCTGCTTAAATATATTTGGCTCCCGAGTGTGTGTTTCAATTTTTCGATAAATTTACGAGTGGCTTTACTTTCATGTGGAGCTCTCTGGCTGAGCTGGAGCGGAGCTTTGAAGTGGAGCCATAAACGTCTGGAGAATGTGGCCAACACTGCATGCTTCTGTGGAGTGAGGTTCGAGGAGCCGGTGGGGGGGTGGGAGTGTGGGGGTCCAGATATTACCAGCTGAACTCCAGACCGTATGAGAGATGAAAGTGTAGTGTACATTTCAGATTCACCTGAATGTCAGTCAAAGAGTGAAGCGCAGTTTTAGGCACAAGTAAACACGTTTAAGCACAATCTTGACCTGAAACCTATAATATTACCACTGAAAGACAGGTGCATGTATGACAATACGATATCAGTAATAGGTAAAGTACTTACAGTAAATGGACTTTGTTACTTTACCTGAAGGTACTGGATGCTGTTTATCATGTTTATTTATGTGAATTTGAGGGGTGAATGCACTTTACTAATTTTATTATGTCATATATAATTTACTAATCAGAATTTTATTTTACCACTTTTTTTTCTTTGCACACTTCAGTTTGACTGTTACTGACTTTTTCTTCTTTTTATCTACTTTGTTCTACTATTTTCAGGTGTTACATTTCGTCACAATACTAATTGAGGTGTTACATTTCGTCTCTGTATTAGAGAACAAAACTTCTCACTCTCGCTCTCAGAAGCCCAGGAGGAGCGGGAGTGACAATAGACACAAACACAGGAGTAAGTGCACGGTGGGTTTAATGACAGACATGTAACCACAGCAACAAGACAAGATACTGTCACTGGTGAACGACGGGACGAGGAAACGATGAACACTGATGACTTCAAGGAAAACACTCAGGAACACAGGAACAAGGAAACACAGGAACGAAGTCCGAAACACGAGCACGAGAGGTCTGAAAGTCTGCTGGGTAGCGTTGATGTAGCCAGACATGGGACAAAGGGACCACAGAGTCTTACTGTAGCACCCCATTTCTCCTTCTCGAGTTCAGGATGTTCTTGATGGAGTATAGCCCTTCCTTGTCCTGGACCTCGGAAGGGGGAGGAACGTCCCCGGATTCTGTGGATGGAAGACAAACAGACGGGTGTGTTTCAACAGTGACACGTGGAAAGAAGGAGAATAAACGATACTGTGGAGGAAGCTGTAGGTGATAGATGACCGGGTTGACCTGGCGGATGATCTTGAAAGGTCAGATGTACCATGGACTCTGCTTTATGCAGGGCAGCTGGAGGTGGATATCCCTGGTCGACAACCAGACCCTCTGCCCGGGTCAGAAGACTGCACACCCATCCTGGCGAAGAAGGCCCCCCACACTCGGGACACAAACTGCGGCCCCCGGTCAGACACGATACCCTCTTGGATGCCACAGTTACAAAAAACGCGCTGGAACAGGGTTTCGGCTGCTTCGATTGCGGCTGGCTGACCCTTTTAGGGGAGCAAGTTTACAGGCTTTAGAAGACCGATCTACAATGACAAAGATACATGAGAACCCCTGGGTAAGTCTGTCATGAAGTCTAAGGCAAAGTGGGACCAGGGGCGAAGAGGAATCGGCAGAGGGACCAGTTTTCCTTGAGGTAGGCTTCTGGAGACGTTGGTCGTGGCACACACTTCACACTGTCCCACAAACGTCACCACGTCTCGAGACATGGAGGGCCACCAGTAGCGAGGCTGCAGAAGCGAGAGGGTATGTGAGGTGACAGGGTGTCCAGAGCCCAGAGAGATGTATTGCTCGGATGAGTTGTTGGCAGAGTGCGAGAGGAACGAACGTGTGACCGGCCGAGCATCCAGGTGGGCACTTTTTTTGCTGCCTTGGTTGGCCGCAATCTGCCTGTCGAGAGACCATTGAATTGGACTCACCAGCAGGGAGTGAGGAAGCACAGGTTCTGAGTGAGTGGGTTTGGGCTTTCCTTGGTCCTCCTAACATTTTCCTTGGATTCGTGACAGGGTATCTGCTTTGCCATTCCTGGATCCCGGGCGAAATGTCACAATGAACCGGAATCTGATGAAGAACAGTGCCCACCTGGCTTGACGAGGATTGAGTCGTTCAGCTTCTCTAAGATACTGAAGGTTTTTGTGGTCTGTAATCACTTCAAACGGGTGTCATGCTCCTTCCAGCCAGTGCCTCCACTCTTCAAGACGGCGCGGTCGTGAACGCCGATTTGAGGTTCTAGAAGGCTCGGTCTGCCACCTCGTCTCAAGCAAGTTTCCGCGGCTTGTTCTTTAGAAGAGAGGTTAGAGGGGAACTCAACGGACTGAAACATTAGATGACTAGAATAGATGGTAGAAGTTCGCGAAGCCTAGGAACCGCTGCAGGTCTCGCACCGAATGAGGAGTGGGCCAGTCTCGGACCACGGCCACCTTCTCTTGTTCCATCTTGATACATATCTGACGATGCGGGTTTTCTCAACATGGAACTCCCATTTTTTTTCTTTCAGGAACAAATAATTTTCTCTTAGTCTCAGTAGTACTCAGAAAACATGATGTACGTGAGTGGCGAGATCAGGGGAATATATCAGGATGTCATCAATGTAAATGATCGCGAGCTGATGTAAGTAGTCCCGGAACATCTTGTTCATCATGGCTTGGAACCGAAGGGCATCACCAGATACTCGTAGTGACCTTCGGGCGTGATAAAGGCCATCTTCCACTGGTCTCCGGCCCTGGTCCTGATCAGATTATACACACTGCGAAGATCCAACTTGCAATACACTTTAGTATTACAGAGTTGCTCCGATGCCGCGGAAACCAAAGGTAGAGGGTACTTGAACTGACGTGTTCCTTTGTTAAGTTAGCGATAGTCGAGGCATGGGGGGAGACCTCCATTCTTTTTCCCCACCAAGAAGAAGCTGGTAGGGGAAGTCGAAGGCCAAAGGAAGCCCTGCTCAAGAGCCTCCTTCAAGTACACGTCTAGCGCCTCTCTCTCTCTGAGATGGACAATGTGTAGATCTTTCCCTTGGGCGGTTTCGCCCCTGGCAACAACTCGAAGGCACAATCCCAGGACTTGTGGGAGGGTAGCTGGGTGGGAAGCCGGGGACTGAACACGTCCTGGAACCGCTGGTACTCCGGGGGGATGTCAGAGAGAAACGCCGGGTTCAACGAATGTAACGGAGAGGGTCACGTTTGTGGTGTATAGTGGTCGGGAGCCGGTGAACCTTTTAAGTGCTGTGGCAAAACACTTTCTCCTGCACGTCTCACCCCATCGCATACATACTGGCTCGAGGGATGGCCGCGTAGGACAAGCGTTCCGTTGGTGGCCGGGACCCACACAGTACAAACACAGTGGATTTCGATTTCTTCGGCAGGGTTGAGACGGCACAAATCCACTTCCATAGTGGGACGGTTCACTCAGTGGGACGGTTCACTCTCTGACGAACGTTCAGCCCACGCGGCAGCGGCGTACACCGACAGGTTTTGAACCACTTCTTGTGATTTGCTAATAAATACAACGTTGTAATAAACTATAAATAAATACGTTGACGTAGCCAGACACCAGCTGTACGTGAGAAAGGAGTCAAGGAGCAGAGTCGGGAACCGTGACGAACGGAAACCTCATGAATGAAGTTTGCTTTCACATATTTTTGTGTTTTATTTTTGCCTAAATTCAGTGCGAGTAAATACTTAAATTATTTTAAAATTGGATACTTTGCTCCTTTGACTCAAGTCTTGAAATTTGTGACCTGTTACTTGTAATGGAGTAATTTTTACAATAAGTATCTGTACTTTTACTCAAGTATGGCTGTCTGGTACTCTTTACACCTCTGGTAATAGGATCATTTACATTAAATAATGGGTATACTTTATCTTGCTTTGATGATCTTCCACCAGTAAGATATCAATAATAGGCTCACTGTCAGTGCTGTCAATGCTCAGAATTCTTTACAGGAGACACATTTTTTGTTTGCTACACAGTTGCAGTTGCAAAAGACAATGTCATAAAATACAGAAACCTCCCAAAAATACTATACATGCTATTTATTATCATCACACACCTTTTAAAGACCTTGGGTTTAAAATGGACTCAAACCTTAAATTTGAAAACAAGATCCGGGCTGTTGTTAAATCAAGCTTTTTTCATCTAAGGCAACTGAGCAAAATCAAGCCAGTTGTGCAAAAACAGCATTTTGAGAGCTTAATCCACGCATTTATAACCTCTAGGCTTGATTACTGCAATACACTTTATTTTGGTCTAAATCAGTCACTAATCACTCGCCGTCAGCTTTTGAAACTTCTGTTACTTGCTTTTAAGTGTTTAAATGGTGCGGCTTCTCTGTACCTCTCCGAGCTCTTGAGTGTGATACCCGTGACCAAGCAGAAGCTCAGAGGAAACAGAGCCTTTGCTGTAGCGGCTCCGCTATACTATTATATTTTCTTGCGTCGTTTCCTCATCACCAATCATCTGCTTGCACCCCGGCCTGTAATTGCTTGCGACGTTTTCAAACCAGGCGTTTATAGGAGTACACTGTAAAAAATGAAACGTTGATTTTACAGTAAAAAAAATGGCAATTTGGTTGAATAAAGTTTTCCGTAAAAAGTAATAGTGGCAATGTTTATTATACATATCCACAGAGGCAACCTATAATATATGGTGGTGATTTGTATTTTTTACAATTCAGAACAGAACATTATATGTTGTGGTCCAGTGGAAAGGAAATTGGACCTCAGTCCAAGAGGTTGCTGGTTTGAATCCCTGTCTGGTGAGCATCGATAAAATCCAAGACTAATGTTTTTACTGATTTCATTTTTTTTATTATTACAGAAGTTAGTTTTGCACCATTGAAGCCATTTAAAGCATGTTCATCAACCCCCAAAAAGCCTGTCTGAATATGTCTTGAGGTCGCGCCGATTGTCCTCTTTTTTGGACAATCTCTTTTCATCTAAATCACCCTACAATTATAGACTACAAATATAGATATTGACATAACATTGCCTTCTACTGAATGTAAAAGAAAATACAAGTAAAAGGTATACTTTGTTATTTTAAGATGTGGATTTCTACTTCTGTTTTTATTTTGGTGAAAGTAACTTAAAAGTAGAACAGAAGTAATGTAACATATTGCATTTCTGAAACAGTAATATTGTAATATGACTTGTTACTTTTTACAAACAGCAATACGTAATGTGTAATGTATTACAATTTCGTTGTAACTTGCACAACACTGCAATCCAACACATATTAGTAATAAGAGCAGCAGATCAAAACTACAGACAAGCTTGAAACCGAGAAAATTGGATTAAAGCGAGTAAGTGACTTTTGGGTATAACAGTAATTACGGCAGAAAATAGCGTGTCTTATTTATGTCATCCATATTACAAACGCTCAGAAAGTATTTGACGTGATTCATTTGGGAGTATAAATACTATTCTGGATGCATAACAAAGCAAATCACATCATCCAGCCTAATACCTTCTCTTCAGCTTTTATCATACTGGAAAGTCTGAGAAAGGGGAACGTGCTCTGACGGCCGTGATTTTTCACCTCGCTCGCTTTCTTTTCATCTTGGTTTTTTTAAAGCATGATCTCAGCGGTTCATCCCCCACGAGGCCCCTCTTGGTGCACTACTTAGTGCTCATCAGTCAGTGCTGATGAAAGACTTGCCACATTCATAAGAAACACGGCAATGACTAAAACAACTGACCGCTCTGAGTCAGCCCATTTAGAGGTGATTTCAGCTTTCTGTGCGAATAGAGATGATGGCCTCCAGATGAGCTCTCATCATTCTTTTTCCCCTTCAGGGGTCAAACTCTGGCTATTCACACATTGTGCGACTTTGGGCGTAGAAGTGCAGATGATCACTCGGGCTTTTCCGAAAGCGTGTTAATGCAGTTTGAAAAAAAAGAAGAATTTTAAATAGTAATGCATCCTGGATGGCTTTCTGTGTTTTCTCGTCTGTGTTTTTGAATCATTTGTAAAAAAAAAAAAAATATGACTAATTGTGCCAGTCGAGGTTTTGTTGTTGTCTCTACCTATGAAATTGTACATTTTTCCAAACATCACCCTCGGTTCAAGTTCAAGATCAGTGCTTTTCACGGTCGCTCACTATCCAAAAGCAGCTGTGTGAACTGAACAAATTATTGCAATTATGTGCATTATTTTCTCGGTGTTAGACTAGGGTTCTGGCCAATGAGCAGCAATATATGTCTTTGTTTCTGTCACAAAACATAAAAGAATGAGAGGAAAATAAATTTATGGAGAAGCCAACTCACTGGTGCCAGTCTCCGTTGGCTTTCTAACAGGACAACAAAAAAGTCTAAATTAATGTTATCATTTTATGGGTGGTTTTCTTAATCCACTAGTGCAGAACTCACACCACACACATTTGGAGGTTGGTTTGAACATTTGTTGTTGTTTACTGATAGTTTAGGTTGTAAATGTGTAAGTGTTGTCAAACTGCAGATATTCTTACAGCACACAATAAGTTACTCTTTCTTTTAACATTTCACCTAACGTTTACATTCTCATCAATAGAAGTTAAGTTGAATTAGTTGAAAGTTGAATCTCAAATAGATTTATAGAACATTCTCTCGATTAAATCTTACATAAGTTAAACCTTTTTTCAAATAAAGGCAACATTTTGCACGAATATTCCAAAAGTAACATAACATACAACATACGTTAGCATTTTCCTTTTTGCCACTATGGGGCTAATAACACACTAGCAATCTATAGAGAAACATCTTGCCAACCTTAAATGATTTATAAACGAAAACATTTCTCACCACACTGTGAATATGTAAGTATAATTATAAAAAGCAAATATTTCATAAAAATCTTTAACAACAGAACATCATGGCTTTCTCCTTTTTTCCTTTTCACCACGTGGTCCCTGAGAACCACGCTCTTAAAAGGGCAGCGCCCTACACAAAGTCTTTGTGATGATGGTTCCAGAACAGTGTCTCCCTCCTACAAGGCGAGTGAGGTGGCTCCATCCGCTCCATCAAGACGTAGAAGCGTGCCCGACACTCCAGGAAGTCAGTAGGGGTGAAGATTGTCCAGCGCTTCTAGAAAATGCCATCTTCCCCTAGCTGTCATTCAGAGTGACGTGGCACTTGGTCACTCCTACGGGTCGAGATGTAGATCACGCAAGACATCAGAAGTACGGAATCAGTTTAGTGCCAAATATATCAATTTCTAAAAAATGAATGAAAATGCATCGCCTTGCACACACACACACAGTTTCATGATAAAGTATTTTGATGCGAAGAAACAAAAATGTCTTCTTTTTTTCTGAAATATTTTCCCACCACAATTTTGCAATATATTTAGCAATAATGTGCACAAATAACACTTTATTAATTTTTCCAGGTTTATTGTGCACTAACATTCAAAAAACAATATTTAAAAAATGACACGGTCTACATTTGCTGAACGTGTTCCACAATGCTCCCAATCAAATTCTCACCTGCCAATAAGAGAAAGTCTACCACGTGAAACTTGTGCCAAAAGTCCAAACGAAAAAAAAAATGAAACTTAACGAATAAATCTGAAGTGGAAAAAAAAAAGTTTCAAACAAACACGTGAAGATTGTGTTTAGACTGGTTACATTTGAAAAAATATACATCACATCTAAAATTATAAAGAACATCTTATAATATTTCTAATAAAGCCATTGGTAGTTTTAGAGGTTTAATACTTGTTCTTTTTTAATACATTAAAGTGCACACCTTTCAATAAAGACCCGATTAAAGAAAAAATATCAGATACCAATTTGGTGAAGACATGCTTTACAGATGTTTAATGTATTGAAAATGTAAAATACGAGCATTTCCATTCACCTGCAAAAACGTATTCAATATGAAACGTACTTCACAATAAAATGGCATGATTGTTAATTAAATTTGAACACTTAGGAGTTCTATGAACCAGTGGTGGGTGTGCGTTGATGTGTAGTGACGACGTCACAAATCAATCTCGCGAGAGTGAACGTGAAGACGATAAAGATGGCTACTGTCGCTCTTCAGAGAAGTATAGTGAACCAGACCGGGAAACACACCGCCTCCGTCATCTTCCTTCACGGTTCAGGTGATAATAAACGCGATGCCACTTTTTGCGTAAGCTTAGGAATGTGTCGCCTACTCGCGTTTCTCGCAAAGGGCGCCAAGCACGCGACAGACGAGCTCGTTGGTGAAACACGTTGGTGGCTTGAATGAGGCGTGTGGCAAGCCAAAAGAATCTGGT
>MU204192.1:210071-225658 GCA_017309775.1 Paedocypris sp. Pulau Singkep
TATGGCAAGCCAAAGTTCAAAGCTTTTATTGTCAGTTGTACAGTTCCTTTTACAATGAAATTCCTAAATTGATTCCAGCAATGAAAGCCATAAAATAGAAAACGTAAAAATATAAAACTGTACAAGAAAAAAAGAAACAGGAAATCTACAGTACAGTACAACATATGATATGAATGTATAATCTGAAAATGACTGGTGCCTGTAGCAAACTTCATAAGATTCACATTCGTAGACCCGGAATTCAATGACTAACATTAGTTTATCCTTGGATCTAATGTATTGGCATGGTCATTTATTTACCTTTTATTGGCATGGTTTATGTTTACTGAGATTATTGACCTGATACTGAGTGTGGAGATCAGCTGACAGCTTGAAGTTTGTTCTAGGAGACTCGGGCCCGGGAGTTTGTCACTGGATTTCTGATGTGTTGGGAAGAAATCTGGCGTTTGAAAACATCCGTGTGATTTATCCCACAGCAGTGGCCAGGTAATGTCAACACTTGTTTAACATTTTATTACTTATGATTATAAGTAATATAATTTCATACATGTAATATTTTACTCACGAGCAATGTGGTATTATTATTGCTATTTTCCAGTAACCCGATACTGTCTCTTATTACATGTTGTAGTGGTCAGATTACGTGTTTTTGTGGTGTAAAATGTAAGGATATTGCACTGCAATTCCTACCGGTCAAGAATTGAAAATAAAACTTCAATGTCATTACATGGACAAATAAATGAGAGAAATAATAATGATACAGGAACCTGCACTGAAATAATGATTGGATTGGATACAAACATATTAATCTGGACAAAATTTACTGGCTGTTTTCCACAGGGAAACATGGGAAAGGAAGTAAACATGCTGTATTAACAAACAGCTACAAACTATTGACCAAACTGCTGAACAAAAAGACAAAAACCTCAAAAGCAAATAAGCCTAAAATGAAATCCACCAAGTACAGTAGTATTATGTATTAGTGTGGTGTGTTTATGCTTTTCACGAGTAATACAATCTCAGAAAATTCTTGGTTTTATCCAGTTTATTTCAGTACGATTAGGTTTACTCTACCTAATACAATTCCCAGTGGATTATGCATTATTTGTAAAAAGCACATATTCCTGCAGTGCCCTGTTTTTAAAACCATGAGACAAACTTTTTTAAACCAAGAGACACCAGAAGACTTGTTTTTAATTGTTTATCCATCAATGATGTTTGTTTGTCAAAGATACCTATTGTCAGGTTTATTATGAATTTTAACTTGGCATGAGACAATCTTGTATGCGTTTTTGTACATAATTAAAATAAATTTGCATAAAAATGCAGTAAAATGATGGAATGGCAATAAACAAAATAATCAATCCATTATTAAAAAAAACATTAAAACCTGTCTCAGTCCACAGAACTTTGGGGTTATCAGTGATGTTTAGCAGTTGTCCAAGTGGAGAAACAGACTCACTGTGTGTGTGTGTGTGTGTGTGTGTGTGTGTGTGTGTGTGTGTGTTTTCTCAGACCATACACACCAATGCACGGAGCTCGGTCAAACGTCTGGTTTGATCGGCTGAAGATCTCTCCAGACTGCTTCGAGCATCTGTCCTCTATAGACTCCATGTGCGAGAACTTGAGAGCCGTGGTCCAGGATGAGGTCCGAGCAGGAATACCCACACACCGCGTGATCATCGGTATGATACTGGTTTTCCGCTCTCAAACTCTGCTTGTTCCACTCATAAGTCTCGCCTTCAGTGCGTTAAATGAAACTTGAGTTACTCATCCCTTTCATTTGTTGCCAAGAGGGGCTACGACAAATTCCTGACGATTCTCAGGTTTCTTTCGAGCCTCATCTCTAAAATGTGGGTGATTGGGTTCATGCACTACATTAGGAGTTAAAAGTGCAAGAAGGTCGTTAAGAACCATGCAATGAGATGAAAAATATCAAAGTACAAGCTTGAGTTCTGTTTTTCTAGCAGGGCTTAAAGTTCCATCAGTTGGATAAACATAGGAATCCCAGTTTGGGTCGGCTCTATAGAGCGTTTTTTTTGTAGAGAATTGGAAAGGATTTTTAAATTGCTTTCCCAAGTCTGTTGCGGTCACTTTGATGTGCAGAAAAGGACAAAACGCAATTTGCAAGTATTTCATGGGTGTGTATTCCAGAGGTGGGACAAAGTCACTGTTAGGCAAGTAACAAGTAAGTCTCAAGTCACTGCCCTCGAGTCCCGAGTCAAGTCCCAAGTCAGGGACAAGCAAGTCTCGAGTCAAGTCCAAGTCAATAGCTAACAAGTCTCAAGTCGAGTCCAAGTCCTACGGTTTGATTTTCGAGTCTTTTCGAGTCTTTTTAACAGAAAAATTAAAAGTATACATTAGTTATACTTTATGTAGGTTGAATCACCTGTATTTATTAAACAAACCATTTTTAAATGAAAAAAAAAAATTGCTCAGACACATAAAGCTACAAATTATATTTTCTGAAAAAGTGCTGCTGTCATGTGGTGGGAAGTTCGATTCTTTTAACTGAATCTTTAACTCTCGAACTGTAAAGTGAACAATTCGTTTTGACTAATTTGTCCATTTTATACAGCATGCGGCACTGTTACCGAGACAACAATTTACAGCGCTCTCAAACAAAACACTACACAAAAGACAACATGTTTTGCTTCAGTGGACAACGTTCACAACATGCCACAAAGTAATTAATATCATTTGAAAACCTACCAAACACACACCACATTGACGTGATTTGAGTCCCACATCTTTTGTGTTTAAAGATACGATGCCATTGTTGTGTTAACAGCGCAGCAGTCACATGACAAATGAAAGAACGAACAAACTATTTTGACCAAACCACAAAAAAATGGGCTGGTGCTGCTCGCTCCAGAGTCTGTGAGTCTCAGCTGTCACTCACATATTTATTTACACTGTATATATTTACACGTGCGCTTTGAGACAGTTAAAACTGTGAAAAGCGCGCTACAAATACTCATTATTATTATTATTATTATTATTATTATTATTACTCGACAAGTGAACGGACCAATTGTTCACTGACGGACTCGGGAGTTTGTTTGTTTTTTAAACTATATTGCAGAAAAAAATGTTAAACAGAAAAACAGGTCTGAAATCTGAAATGATCTTCAGAGAGAGAGAGAGTCACAATCACTTGTGTGCTGTAGGGTGTGTGTGTGTGTGTGTGTGTGTGTGTGTGTGTGTGTAGCCACAATTGCGTGTGTGCAGCAGGATTTTGGCAGGTGATGCTGAGGAAATGTACAGCCTCATTGATATAATCACGCAGCTAGTAGGTCACTTATTATTTATATTTAAGATCGTCTTGACGTTCATTCAAAACATACCTTTGTGCAGCTTCAGGTGTCGAACAAAGTTGTGGCGTCTCCGTCTGCAATATTCGACTCGCATGTTTTACACACTGCAACTCGTTGTTGTTGTTGTTGTTGTTGTTCACTTCGTAATTTTTATTGCCAGACGAAACTACCTTTGGTATCATTTTACAAACGCCGCGTTTACAAAATTCAAAACACTCGCTAGCACTTTGATTGGACGTGCGAGTGCGCGCATGCTCTCGACGTCACAAATGCGCGCATGCTAGTCTCGAGGGTCACAAATGCGCGCGCGACGCGCGTGCTCTCGGCGGTTATATAGGCGCGCCCGATGCGCGCAAATAATTGTAAACACAAGTAGCAACTTATGAAGCGAGGTGGCAAGTCTTTGCAAGTCAATAGCCGCAAGTCCAAGTGAAAGTCCAAGTTTTTTGTGTTAAAGTCCAAGTCGAGTCGCAAGTCTTTCTATAATTTGTCAAGTCGAGTCTGAAGTCACCAATTTTGTTCATCGAGTCTGACTCGATTCCAAGTCACATGACTCGAGTCCACACCTCAGGATGTATTCTGCCAATCAGCGTCACTGGGCGGGTCAAACACACAGCGTCCAGGGGCTGATTGGACGGTCTCTCTCAAAGGCGACCGCATTCTTGCATCAACTGAGAATTAATCATCATCGGCTTGTTTATTTTTATGGAGCATTTTTATGGACAAACTTTGAAAAAGTTTTGCTTAGAAAATTTGGTCATGAATTAAAATGGGAAAACTTTTTAATTGTTAGAATTTATGGCGTTCTGAATAATCTGAGAAAAAAGACAAAATTGCATATACATTATAAATAATAATAATATTGTTACGATCCGGGACAAAAAACATGTAAATCTCCTTTACATGCCACGGCGGAGTTAGCAAGCGGCGGCTGCGCATGCGCAATTCATTTGCAATCGGTGGAGAAGAGAAGTGTCTCGGGAGAGAAGAGAAGTTCAATCGGAACTTCTAGAGAGAAGTGTCACACTAGAACTGCGCGTGTGTGTGTGTGTGTGTGTAAGAACAGTACGGACAAATCAAAGTCTCCAAAAGTCGCCAGTCACAGCAAAAAAACTCGCTAGATTTGTCTGTAGTCGCTTTTTCAAAAAAAAGTCGCTAGGGGGTCTGAAAAGTCGCTGAGTTGGCAACACTGCATGGCAAATATGTAAAGTAACAATGAGGAAAGAAGACCAACTCATTATAAATTGTGAACTTGATAACATTTATTCAAAATGATAATGTGGAAACAAGTTGGCTTCGTTAGTTTAGCGTCTTGCGTTGGTCTCGGACTAAGAAAAGCGCTATACAAATGAACTTGAACTAGTTCTTCCTCACATTCAGTCAGTTACTGAGTAAACAACACAGTCTGTTGAATGAGCTTTTCTGTCTGTTAACTCGCGAGTCGCTGAGTACGTAGTAACTTCTCTTCATTCTGCCGCGGATGGACGTGTGCGACAATCTGTCATTACGCTTCCGCATCCACTGACGTGTCGTGTGTGTGCGCGCGCTGCAGGAATAATTGCAGTATTGTGTTTTAAATGCGGTCGGTCGTGCAGTTTTCCACACGTCTTTTCCACTCCTCAGGTCCGACATGTGATCTGTGCGCAGTCGTTCGTTTGACTTGAGAGACGGCATGAATGTTTGCATCTTCCCTTTCTTATTAGCGAAGTGAGCCGTGATTTCAGCTTTGCAAAATATTGTACACATAATACTTTTGTTCTATAAATGTTTTAAAGTGAAACTCTCTGTTTAAAAGTTAATTCATTGAGTGTAAAAAAAGGAAGTTGGGAAAAAATGGAAGTGAAAAAACAGTGATTAACGGCGGTAATAAAATTTGACGCGACAAACTAATTTAATTAATGGCACGAGTTAACTTTGACAGGCCTAATTTAACAATTAATTATAACAATTGTAAAATGAGATTTGTTTAAAGAAATCTACTCATATAGACTTAACAGAACAGTTTAACAAATTGAGTTGTTGAAATGAATTTGCTTTGGAATTGTCCGTTTCTGCGATGGAAACTAGTGTCACAGATCCCGGCTGAAAAACCGGGCGGGACTTTTAATTTGGGACCGTTATTTTGACGCGCACTTTAGAACACGTTACTTCCGCGCTGTTTTGTTTATGTGCCGCCACTGTTTGCCGTTATTCCCTCGTGTTTCCTGATCGTGTTAATTGCTTGTTATGAGTCCCAGCTGTTTGTCATTGTTTTGTATAACATATATCCCGCCTTGTGCACTGTGTCTTTGTCTGATTGTCTGGTGTGTTGGTCTGTCGTCTCGGCGTGAAAGTCCAGTCTTGCCTCGTTTCATGTTTGGACCTTTTCCGTGTATGACCATTGCCTGCTTTTCTCACCACGACCTTTGGAATAAATCACTTGTTAAGGATTTAACCCCTTGCCTCCCGATAGACGAACTGTGACAACTAGAGCTTGTTTCGAATTTTGTCCAGAATAATGCACAGTCATGTTCGCTATAATTGAAGTTGTGTTGGTGTTGTGTTTGTTTTGACAGAATGTAACTGTTATGTGTTTTGAAGCACTTCATTGTATTGAGAATCTTCATCTCTCCGCAGTTCTGAGAGCTTGTACTAGATGCAGAGGGTTACACTAACATACCAGGAGTTAGCAGAAAAGCAACAACACACGCTTCTGGCCAAATGGTTGTGAGCGAGAAGTGAAATAATAAAACATATTTGTGTGAAAACTCGGTGCATGCTGGGACAGAAAAGCCCCTGAACTCTTCTCCAAGGAAGCTGATTCAGAAAACACATGTTCCTGTGAGGCTGGTGAAATATTATCTTCTTAAATCACAACATTTTCTTCTCCGCTAAAAATGCTCGGTGAGTCACTCGGCTTCGAGAAATGCAGCGTCGGCACTAGAACCGCTAGATTCAACCGATAACACCTTTGTAATCCATGAACGAGGAAGAGTCTGTGCGTGAACCGTGTGAGATCTGAACTTTAAGTCAAATTTGTCATTCATTTAATATGAATTTATAGCTGTAATGAACCATGAATTAATTGTACATTTATGGCTGTATTAGCTTTTCAAGGTGGAAAAAAAAGCGCTATACAAATGAACTTGAACTTGAGTCTAAAGCGCAGAAGAAAATGTTTCATATCTACGAGTTATCTCCATATTTCATATCTACATATATTTTTCTTCACTGTATGTGTGAGAGAGAGAATAAATATACTAGGGAAAAAGAAGGGGGGAGGTTGACTTAATGAATTGATCTTGTGGATTAGCTATTGAGCTCATTCTCCGTTTAAAGTTTGTCAATTTTCGCACGTCAATGGCAAATGCATTGCAATATTAATGCAGTTTGATGACTCTGTTTTTTTAATTTTCCAGTTTTTCCTTTTTTTTTTTAATAATCAAAAATAGAAGAGTACAGAAACACAGAGATGAGTCGACGCTCGTCTTGTTTGTAGTTGTTGCTGATTTGTAGAATTGTAGCTGTGACGTACTTTTCCACATGTTCTCCCTTTTACACAGATGTGAAAATGCTTGAATTTAATGATACGTATTTTACAACAACAAATACAGTGGTACCCCTACATACGAAATTAATTTGTGCCGACAGCAGTTTCGTAAGGTAAAAATGTAATAAACCAGAACGCAATGTACAGTTACAATTGCTAACACACTAAAATGACTCGCGGAGCACAATTATCTCCTCTAACGCACAGAGAGGAAAACTTCTTCTAGTTTCCAAAACGCTAAACGCATTTCATGCTTTACACATATTTACCATTTCAGAATGACATGTTTTTTTCTAATTCTGATAAACAACTCACTGAACAATTGTACATAAAAGTCACATGTTCACTACAGTATATGAACTAAATGGCAAAAAGTATTCTAAATGCAGCACTATGCTGTCTAGATTTTTTTTTTTTTTTTTACTATAATTGTCTTTTTCAATGTTCTGTTTCTTTAGAATATTTTGTACAGGTCCATGTAAATACCAGCATGTTGCACAGATCTGTTGGCTTTTTTGTAGTCGATATAAAAACGTTGCAATATCATTTGTGTGTAATTGTAGTGTTCTGATACATGTTTAGTACATGGCAAAGCCGACTAGATGCTTGTGCTTTCCATTTTGCCCAGCAGTGTGTAGTTGTTGAGGCAAATTGTCAAATGATTGAAGTGTTTGGTATCTCGTGCAAAAGTTCGATTTTGATAATGTTGTGTGTAGTTCGTGCTTCATTTTGGTCACATTTAGGCAGACCTTTAAAAATGTATTTTGCCACAACTGTATGGTGCTGGAAAAGCTTTTAGCGTGGACCGTGAAACTGCAGGAAGCCTGGAGACTCTATCCTTCTGCTTGTGTGTGATACAGGAGGCTTCTCAATGGGTGGCGCTATGGCTCTGCACCTGGTCTGCAGGTACCACCAGGACATTGCTGGAGTTTTCGCACTCTCCAGCTTCCTGAACAAAGACTCGGCTGTCTATCAGGTAAAGACCATTCCTAATACTGATGGGCGGTAAGAATGTGTGCACATTATACCGTATTTACGCGAATATAAGCACCCCCTGATTTTTCAGGCTCACAGATAAATAAATCTTATTATTTGTTTATTTTTTATTCCTGGCTAAATTAGTTCATTTTCTCTTTTACTTTTAAAAGAAATACTTTTTTTTTCTTCAAACCTAACTACTAGCCATAGTCTGAACACCAATGAAGAAATAACAATTTATTTTCTTTTTAAGTTACTTTTTTTCCTTGGTTTTTTTTTTTTTTTTTTTTTTTTTTTTTTTTTTTTTTTTTTTTTTTTTTTTTTTTTTTTTTTTAAACGCATAGCGGCTTTGCGTTAGTCTGAGACTGTGAAAAGCTCTATATAAACGAACTTGAACTTAAACTCGTATCATTTCAATGTTGTTTTACTGGAAAAAAATAAAAAAAAAATATTTTAGCAATCAGGAACTACACCTCCCATAATCTTCACTGCTCACTGCAGACTAAAGCTGACTGAACTCGCTTTTTGTTTAACGTATATGTCAGCACAACAATGCTTTTCTCTGTGTAGCAGACGGAGCAATTTGATTGTGTTCTTCGTTTAGAACGATTTTGTTTTTTCGAAGAAAGAATTTATTTTTTTTCGCTTTTTATTTTTTAAGCTTATGCTTGTGGACTCGTTTTCAGGTGTTAGATCTATATATATATATATATATATATATATATATATATATATATATATATATATATATATTATATTAGCTGTTAGATCTACCGTCTGTCTGTTCAAATATTAATGATTGTATTTTGTTTAATCTTACTTTAGTGTTATTTTGTCTCTGTTAAGTGTCACAGCGTGTCTGTGGTTTCTGTATCGCTGTTATTGAGCTAATAAACGTATATGCACGTCTGACTCCAGACCATTTTTAAAGAAAGAACCAAAACGCGCACAGCTGCATTAAGACGACGTGTTTCCGTTTATTTGTTCCTGACAAGAAATGTTGGGAAATGAGCGCTTATATTTACGTGCATATTTGAAATTTGATTAAATGCGATTAAAAGCACCCTGCAAGTTTTTGAGCAGCTAAATTGAAAAAAAAACAAAAAACGGGTGCTTATATTCGCATAAATTCAGTATAATTCAGTAATCCCTCGCTACTTCGCGGTTCGACTATCGCGGATTCACTGCTTCGTGGATATTTTTTTCTTTATTGGGAAACGTGCGTTCGCGCCTCATATCCTCCCATTCAAATACATTGACAATTAATATCTCCGCGGGGACGACGCGTGCGGCGGGGAGATGTTTGTCAACATTACTTTAATAAAGAATACTACGTGAAGAAAGTGTTTTAAAAATCTGAATAAGTGTTAAATAAATACGTAAATGTTGTGCCTCTACTTCACGGATTTTCCAAACACCTTGGAACGTATCTACGGCGATACAGGAGGGATTACTGTGTAATAATGGCAGAGGGCGTGTTGTTCTCAGGCGGTGTCAGATGCAGCACAGCGCCCCCTACCGGAACTGTTTCAGTGTCATGGAGCACGTGATGAGCTTGTTCCTCACAGCTGGGCTGAGGAGACAAACTCGCAGCTGAAAGCGGCTGGACTCGCCTCGTCTTTCCATTCTTTCCCAGAGCTCAACCATCAGATGTGTCGGCAGGAGCTAGAGCTGCTGCGCTCTTGGATCCAGGAGAAACTACAAGCGTAACCTTTGGAAAATGTTGATGAAGGCTTTCGATTTTTTTGAAAGATCAGTACAATCCAAATGTTTTCCGGTTTAGTTGGACTTGCTTGTTGGATTTGCTTTCGTTTAACGGAAGTTTCTAAATCAAAAATGTGCTTCACGTATGTGTGATGGAAAATGAAGCAATGGTTGTTTGATGTGTGTAAAGAGTGTGTTTGAGTTAGATTGGTCAGATGTTCCAGAAGGTGATGACACTATTTGCTCACTGCTTTTCCCCTTTTGATGTCTGCGATATTTAATTATGTGAAACAAGCCTTATTTTCTTTAAACAAGCAAATTCATCTTTCACTCTCAATTACAAGATAGGTGTTATCTTGTAAGAAAAAATGGTAAATAAAATTAGATTTATGATCTAATTTCGAGATTATTTTGGCTTGTCATGAATGTATTTTTAGCAGTGTATTGACTGTGTCTACTGTAACCTAACTGACAGGGCGTGGCGATATTAATATTTCCGTTAGATCGTTGTGTTTTGAGTTTATATCTGCGTGGTTTTTACACACAGCACGTTTGGTTTCCATTTGTTTTATATTCTTTTAATGAAAACGTTTCCCAAACATTTTGTGATTGTGAAACACAATGTGAAACGCTGTACGTGACAGTTAGGAAAACTTCTAATCACCCACGCTAAAATATCGAGGTGAAAATCATCATCAGACCTTGTGTGGTAACCACCAGCTCTTAAGATTAAGATTAAGAGATTAACCAAGAAATGTCTTTAATTGCATTTGTTATTTACGCATATAATTGTTATTTTGTGTAGTAATTATTATATTAATAATCTAATGTAATATTATATTGTTTATCATAGAATAAAATACAAATTATATTAGCCATATAGGGGCGAAATTACACCTTACAGCAACAACAGTGCGAGAAAGTATATATACGTATAAACTAGTGCTGTCAAAGTTAACGAGTTAACGCACAACTTATATTTTGATATAACGCACATGATGATAAATTTAAGTGCTTTATCACGTCACTTTTTTTTTTTTACGCAATTAATCACAATTGCAATTTTTTTTTTTACTTTTGGTTTGAGTTACAGTTTGTTTTCAGCTGACAAAGAGAAGGCAAAACTTCTTAGTTATTATTAATATTTTTACAACGTCCTTGTCGTAACGCGCCTAGAGCTGGGCCAAAGGGAAGTGCTAGGAGCCACACAGATGCCGAACTTCAGGGACGAAAATGTATTTAGAAAAACAAGAACTTGTACAGAATTAAAAATAAATCTCCGAGCCGGAGTAACACTTAACCAGACCATCGGTTCAAACCTAAATATTTCTCCTAAATGCAAGAGAAAGGTTAACTTGCACAATACGGGTCAAACAACCGACCTTCCCAACGCTCCCCTCACAGTCAAAATGGACAGGCTTTCGTAGGCCAGTTTTCCCGCCTAAACTGATTGGGCCAACACACTTTGATCCAGAGGGGGAACAGGAAATAAAGACAAATCGTACAAAATTAAACATTAACACAAGGCAAATAACCCGATTCTAAATAAATCAGGAATAAATTATAATTAGCCAAATCAATACACAATACATACGTCTGCAATAACACAAGAAAATGAAAATCCAACACCCAGTACAAACTGGTTTTACAAACAAAAAGTGTCGAGTATGCAGGATTTAACTGGTTTAATAAAATGACTATACCAAATGTATGCATTTTCTTTGACTTAAACCATAGTGTAACGGAAATCTGTGAGCACAGAAAAACAGTCATCACAGTCCTGTTTTTTTTAAGAGTCTAACCTAAAAAATATGTACATCAAACTTTCAGTTGATAGATAACGCTTTTATATAAGACCAAAATGTACTGTTTGTGTGTGTTTAATTTTGAAAAACGTGACTTGACCTCGTAGGGTTAAAAAACAAAGACAATACATTGCAAATTGAACAAAAATTATACTAAATTATTTTACAATAAACAAGTGTTTATTTTCTGTTGAATTTACATTAATTTACATATTACAGTAATCCCTCGCTACTTCGCGGTTCGACTATCGCGAATTCACTGCTTCGCGCATTTTTTTCTTTATTACATATGTTCGCGGATTCACGACTTTGCGGATTTTTTTATTACATATGCATAAATTATAAAAGAAATGTATGGAAATATTTGTGCGACCATGCGGTCCGCTGATGTCGATTCGTGAGCCGTTAGCCTCAAAAGACCCGCCGCCATCAATATTTCGTTCCTTTACTGTACGCACCTAAAATAGTGTGAAATTTTATAGTACGTGCATAGCATAACATTTTTATGTTTTTTACATAGTGCAATTGTTGTTTTATTGCTTGCGTTCGTTCCATTACTGTACGTACCTAAAATACTGTGAAATTTTATAAACTCAAAAAAGTGATGGTTGTAGACTTTACATAATATATTTATATTTAGTTTAATTATAATAATTGTATTTGTTGACTTTAAATGTTTTTTTTCTATTAAGGTGAATGTAACTTGTAATTTGTGTGGAACCTGTTGACAAACTAAAGTTAATTCCATGTAACATAACTGACTTTAGTTAGTTCAGCTCAAATGTTTCTTGTTGAGCAAAAATTAGTGATAATAGTTTGCTTGACTCAAAAATAGTATTTCTCTTTAAAACAATCCTATTCATTTAGATCAATTTAAAATATTTCTTTTCAACTTTCATAATTAAATTTCGTGGAACCTGTTGACCAGAAAATATTTATTAAGGTCACCGTTTAATTTTTTTGAGTGTAGTACGTGCGTAGCATGATAATTTTTCGTTTTTTACGTGGCGCAATTATTGTTTTATTGCGTGCATTCGTTCTGTTACTGTACGTACCAAAATACTGTGAAATTTTATAGTACGTGCGTAGCATGATAATTTTTAGTTTTTTACATTTCGTTTACGTTTTTTAAATTACATTACTTTTTTCGTTTTTTAATAAAACACTTTCGGTTTTATTGATTGACATTCGTTCTGTTGTACTGTATGTATCTAAAATACCGTTCAAATTTTTAGTACATACTGCTTAACAATCTTTCGTTTTTTTTGTGCACTTACTGTTTTTTTTTTTTCAGATTACTTGACATCTGTTCCTATGATTTTTTTTGTACTGAGATGTTTGTTAACATTACTTTAATAAAAAATACTACGTGAAAAAAAAGTGTTTTAAAAGTCTGAATACGTGTTAAATAAATAAGTAAATGTTGTGCCTCCACTTTGCGGATTTTCACCTATCGCGGTCGGGCTTGGAACGTATCTACCGCGATAAACGAGGGATTACTGTACACCTCAATATTTAATATTACAAGCTTCAGTCTTTTAATTGCAATTAATAACGATTAATTTGGTCAGGGAAGTGCGATTACCTAGTTACAAAAGATTAATCGTTTGACAGCACTAGCATAAACATATATATATATATATATACACTTTATAACTACACCTTATAATAACTACACCTTATTTAGCATTAACTAAGCGTGAATAAAGACCTTTTTTCATTATTAACAACGTATGAATTAGACATGACAAATACTTAGTAACATGTTTGTTAATGATGACCATCTAATGAATAAACTCATAAACAAGCTGTTTAGTCATTGTTATATAATACCTAACAACGCATGAAAATGTGATTACCTCATACTTTAATTCATGAAGTGTTCAGTTAATATTTATTAACTATTAATAACTAAGTTAACTTTAAATAGAGTTTGTTAATAGTTAGTTAAGGTTTTCTGTGACCTCTTCTAAAGTGAATGCTGTTTATGGTTTATTAAGTATTAATTCATGTTAAAGAAAACACAGAAAGGGTGTTGTGTCACATTATTTACCCAAAAGGTAAAAATGTGAGGTGTTTTACTGACACCACCTTTTTGATGGCTTTTTACATCAGGTGAAATATTAATGAACAACTTTCTTAATTTAGCGTATCGTCTTCTGCAGTCGAGTCTCAATGTGTTTCATAAAGTGTAAACTATAAAAACTATACTTGTTAAAAAAAAACAAAACTATAAATATAGAACTACAAAAGCTTGGTCAAAATCCTGCGGTAAGGCTTCAAGTCTGCACGCCCATGTTTAAGCTTTTATATTATAGTGATATTACACACAGATTGCACACATATTACATAAATTGTAGTGTTTGTAAAATAACACAAATTACACACAAAGTGTTTGTACGTGCAATGTTTCTGAGATTACACACCAATTACACACATTACACACAGTACTATTTGTGAAATCATACACAGATTTAACACACAGCAGTGTTTTTAAAAGGAGAAAACTATCTGAAAGTAAACCCTAGTGCATAATCAATATATCTATACAGTATAACATGTAAATATATATATCATGTTTACGTGAATATAAGCACCTTTTTTTTCCAATTTTAGAGGCTCAGAAACATGTGGGGTGCTTATAATCGCCAGTTCCAAATATGCAAAAGTCAGGTGCTATCACAAATCAATTTAAATACTACTATACTATACTACTCGTCTTGTTTCTTTCTATAAATAATAGCTGAGAGATTATTATTATTATTATTATTATTATTATTATTATTATTATTATTATGTACAGCATATTAAGTACAGTTAATGATTAAACACTTAAAATGAATCACTTGCGTTAACCCGTTAACTTTGACAGCACTATTCTAAATAATGCTTGTTGTTAACCTTTTTTCGTTATTGCTATAAAAACTGTTATAAAAATGCTAGATTACTCACTAGAACAAAAAAGTATAACCATTTTAGTCCCGTGTTATTGTCCTACACTGGTTACCAGTTATATATCGCATTCAGTTTAAAATTCTCTTAATCACCTATAAAGCACTAAAGGGTTTAGCTCCTCTATATCTCAGTGAGCTCATCACTTACTACGAGCCTACACGACTGCTGCGCTCTCAAAACTCCGGACAGCTTATAATACCGCGAATCTCTAAAATCTACCAGGGGGGAAGATCATTTACATACTTAGCACCCTAATTTAGAATTAAAATGCAGCCTTTACTGGTCAAAGTGCTGCCTAATAAAATGTGAAGATTGCAAACGGAGATAATAATAATACAAATGAATTGATCTGATTGCATACTTCAGGGCTCCGCGGACCAGCTTTAGAAGTACAGAAATAAAGGTACTAAATTATTGTCAAAGGTAGATTATTGGACCCTACTAAAGGTACAGCTGGGGCGACAAAGCTTTTGTACCTTTAAAGGTGCATTTCTGTACCTCGATTTTTTCGTGTGAACTACCAATGAATAAAAAGCAACAATCCTCTTACATTTTCACACGTGCGCTGTGAGACAGTTGAAACTGTGTAAAGCGCCTTACAAATGCTCAGAAATGGAACTTGAACTTATTTTTTAAGTGAGATTGTCAAGTGAGTGAGATTTTTGCTTTTGTTATTGTTGTTTTAACATCATACAATGATGAAGAAAGAAGTAAAATGTACGTTTTGCAGCAGCTACCACAAATAGCAAGTAAAGAATACACAATGGTAAGCAATAAATAAAAATAAAGATTACGAAGTAAAAATATTGCACGTTGTTTGTATGAAACGTATGAACTAGTGTCATTGAAAGGAGCGTTTAGGTATCAGGAACATAGTTGTAGCAAGACGTCCTGCACACTTGAGTTGAGATTGTTCTTCCTCTGAGTCGTGGCACATTTATACGTGAGTCACGTTCAGTCTGCTTTCCTTCTTTACCTCTTTCTGAGGACTTTTGGATGTGGAAAACATATCTTCTTGCCAAGTGAGCGCTGAGTGTATTTCTGAGGCGAAGATGTGTGACCAGACATCGATGATGTCACTGCGGATGACAGAACAGTGTGTGAACTCACAGCTCGTGCGTTTAGAGAATCAGCCACTAGACTAAAGTCCAGAAGACTCGCGTGAGAAAGCAAAGTGAAAAGAGTGAGAGAGAAAGTGAGTGAGAGTGTGTAAGTGTGTGTGAGAGAGAGAGAGAGTGAAAGTGTGTGTGTGTGAGAAAGTGAGTGAGAGTGTGTGTGTGTGTGAGAGAGAGAGAGTGA
>MU204192.1:230539-263185 GCA_017309775.1 Paedocypris sp. Pulau Singkep
TCACCCTCCAGGTTCTCCTTAAGAGAACTCCCATAATGAGGTCCACCTGTCGAGGGTGAACAGCTGTCGGCGATCACACGGTATCATATGTATTGTACGTTGTATATATAGTATATAATTGCCTACATCTTTATGTCACGGTTCTGTCTGTGCAATTGAATGTTTTTCGTGATGCACCAATTACACCAAGACACATTCCGAGTTCCATAAGGTGCTCTTTATGGAACCTGGCAATGAAGTTCTTTCTGACTTTTGACTATACATATAGCACATAAACAGATTGTCCTGAAATATAGCTACCTGTTTTTTATTTTACCTTGTTTTGAAATGTTTTCTCATTGTATATTTTTCTTCACAGAAAAAAAAAATCATAGTTTCTGATTCTGATATTTGATTAAACTTGTCCGCGTGTCCAAAACCAATTTAAATGCAAAGCTGTAAGAGGTTATTTAAGATATACGATATAAGATAATATTTTATACAGATATACACCAAAAACAGACACAATGTTCAAAAAGACAATCAGCAAAAACACAAAGAACAGGTTTATGAAAACACGAGGCGGTAAAACCTGCAGTTCCGGTGTAAACTAACTGAACCAGTGGCCGGAGGATAAAGCAGGGGAACACAATAAGAACCAATGAACAAAACGAAAGCAGAATAAACATTACAGCTTCACACCATATTTAATGTCCAGGAGGCAGATTTAAGCCTCAGTTTCTTCAAGCGTTGGTCAGAAGTCTGAGGCCTGGTCTTGGTGGCTAGTCAAGGTCGCAGAACACTCGTGGAAGTTTGGTTTCCTCTTCAACGTTCAGCCCAAGACTAGCGAACATCACGAGACGAGCACCAGCACCACGAGCCAGGAGCTTGTGTGTGTGCATCTGACGGAAAGAACAGTTGGCTTCGGCGCAATCACTTTTCTGCTGGTGCAGTTGTATTAGATCACAGTTGATCACACACGGCAGTGATAAACAGCCCACAGTACAGTACAGTACAGTATAATAATAATAATAATAATAATACATTTTATTTAGTGGCGCCTTTCTAAGCACTCAAGGACACCTTACACACAATATACAAGTACAAATTGTAAAATCACACAGATTTTACAGATCACAGATCACAGATCACACAGTATAGTATAGTACAGTACAGTACAGTCGTGTTTAGACTGCTATTTTATTGACCAGTTTATTATACAAACCCTACCGGACCCACCAATGTGCAATAACCACTGCTTCAAGAAATGTGTGGGTAATATATGTGAAATTATTGTTATTTATGTTGTTCTTTATTATTCATATACTTATGTCAATATGTGTAAAAGAGGGAATAAGTCTGAGGAAGCCGCGCTCAATTCGTAAACTTGTCCTCCACTCAAGAAGCTGCCAGTTACACTCTCACTAGCCAATCAGAGTGACTTTGAAACTTTGAAACGCATTAAAAAAATATATAAAACAAAACTTAAAAAAGGTTTAAAAGGAAAGTGTGAATATTGATTGTTTTGAAAGATGAAAATGTCAAAATAAAAATAAAAAAACGAAGCATATTTGTTTGCTTTTTATAATTATATTGATTTGATTGTATATGTATGCAGCCTTCAGAATCAAACCTGCAGGCGTTGGCGAGGCCTAGAATCCTCTACCGCTGATTTGACGTTTAAAATAATATTCAATATTAATCTACCTGTCCTGAAGAAACCAGTGTGTGTGTGTGTGTGGAGCACAAATTCAATACTGAAACTGTGGCCATATAACTGAAAAAACCACTCGTGGCCATATTGACAGTCTCAACTGACTTTTTTTCTTTCTTTCTTTATTTCTTGACTTCTTCTTCTTCTTTCCTGACAAAATATAATTAATATTCATTTGACTCAGGTGATTTCAGGCCTTCGGTGAAGGATTCGGCCCAACACTGCTGCTTGTATTGCTGTTCCTGTAGTTGTTCCCTAGTTGTCGTAGGTCACGAGCACCAAAATTAACCTCATCTTCTGAAAATGTTTGTGTAAACGGAGTGAAATGTGGTGACGTCCACCAGTGGTTTTGTGGTTTTGGATTGGACACGGGTGCGTCAGAAACCAGGAGGTGAACCAGAGTCTCAGTCTCAACCACTAAACTGTTCTTAGCTTTACTGTGGTGAGAGTTTGTTTACTGTCAGATCCAAAATCGGAAACAGCATCACATCAGGCTGAATTCATCGGCATGAATAATGCAGTTTCCCCACGGAAAAGCCACATTTCTCTCTCTTGCTGTGCTGTGTTGAGCAGAAGGAGAGAGGGATATTGTCTTTAGGGTGTTTCTGCAGAAGAGTTAAAAAAACCAAGCTGTTTCTCAGACGTTTCTGGAGGAGACGGGGAGTGATCTTACCGTTATACGCTATAAAAATATCTTTGGAAAAGTTAAGTGTTTACACGTTTGTAGATCAAGAAGACGCCTGAGAGCCGCTGATTTAAAGTTGTTGACGCCACAAGAAATGTTGATTTGAAATATAATACACATACAACCAAAATACTAGTTAAGAATTGAAATTTGTGTTTTCTTTTATTGGTAGTTTGAGTGTGTGAGTACAGACACTGAAGTTAATGTGGGACCCCAAATTAAAAATTTGGAAAACCTTTTAAGTCACTTGATAAAATCCCCAAAGATAATGACTTCATTTCAATTTAATTAAGCGGAAAAAAAGAACAAAACACTTTCATTTGTAAGAACATAATATCCACAAAAGGTTTTTAAAGGTTATTTTAAGGCTTTTCTTCACGACCATCAGGATCCAGTCAAAAAGCAAACTCTCATTTTTTTTCAGCTTTGGGTTTGGCCTACCACAGAGTGAAAGCAGGCATATTGCGTTTTACTGTATGTACGACCACCAACAAACGTATTAGTAGTGTTTCAGTTCATCTGCAGTTTCCACAAGCACAGCTCGTCACGTACACTCACGCTGAATAACATCACAAATGCTGGGTTTTATCTGTGATCCAACCTCAGTGTGCGGTGTGATAGGAGTAAGTACGTGCGGGTAAACGCATGCTGAAGTAATAATGCTCTAATGTCTTCCATCGCTCATAAAAGCGCTGTACCTGGTGCCACTCTGGCTACGCCTCCATCTCGCTCCCACACACCGTCAAACACAGACCACACGTGAACGCCTCCATTCCCCTCACCAAAACCCTCTCACAGACTCGTGCTCATCCGAAGACCAGCCACAGACCTTTCTCTTTATTTAAAGTTCGTTATAATTAACCGTAATCGTGCTCCTAACCAAACTGTTCATTTTCTTTTTAACGTGTATATTCTTTCCGGCTGAGAACACTCCACAAATTCCCCCCACAAGCGACTGTTGTGTTGCTTTTGAATCAGTGTTGAATTGCAACGGTCCATGTGTAGAATTTCCTTTGAGATGTGAATTTAACGGCTATTTGTAGATGAAAGCTGACGTATAAAACCAGAACCAAATGGCCAAAAGTGCCGGCAGTTTTGTGAGTCAGCAGCTGAGAACTAAACCTTTACACAGACTGGACGCTTTATGTGTCGGCACTATAACGCGCCGCGTGTCAATCGCGGAAATGTAAATCTGAACGTGTGTGTTGAGTTTCCGTTACTTGATCAAACGGCCACTTTATTACGTCGACTTGTCCATCTGCTCGTCAAGTTTCTAACCAGCCCATTGTGCGGCAACGACGCAAGGCATTTGGTCCTGTAGACATGATGGGCTGCTTCTCAATTCCTTTTTTGTGCTCGCGTCCTTTCCTCGCTGCTTAGCTCCTCCCCTCTAGGATGAGGCAGAAGGACGAGAGGAAAGGCCGCAAGGTCGGAGAAATGGAATCAAGTGAAATGACGTGTCCTCGCTTCCTAACGCGTCGTCAACTAATGATGACACCACAGCGCTGGATCTTGGCCGCACATTGGATTGGGATTATTTGATAAGAGATAATATATGTTGTAAAGGTTTCAAACTCTGACTGCTGTGTCCTCACTCATGGCGCCTCCTCCACCCTCGCTCCTCGCCTCCTCACGCAATTACAGATTTGAGATGTCCTTCAAGATGGCGACGCTCGATCGATTTCCAGGTCGTAGGAGGACGGAGGATCGAGGACACGAGGAGGCACATTGAGAAGCACCCATGGTGAAGAAGATGGTCTGCTGCGGTTCAAACCAGAATCAAAATGGAGAAGATGATTTGGGTGATGGAACAGCGTTGTGGTTGCTGGTGGCCAGGGTAAAAAACCTCTCTAATGAGGAACAAACCCTGGGGAGAACCCGGCTCACTGGTGCCAGTCTCCTCCGGCATTCTAACACTACACAATCAGTGCGTTGTTCAGCGCCATTGTAATGATGGTTCCAGAAGGTGTTTCCCTCCTCAGTGGGGAAAGAGGCGGCTCCACTTCTCCACGCCAACAGCGTCATCAGGTCTACAGACAGAGGTCCAGGATGCACCATAGAGAAGATCAACCTGAAGCTCCTAGGAGATATAAGTCTCCCCCTGCAGACTCACTTAATAATTAAATGCAAATAAATGACTACTGTGTTCTGGATGAACAGTTTTTCCACCCTCAATCTAACTCAGAAGAGTGAACTGCAGTGGTCTGCTCCGCGATTGGTTCGCTTTGACCAATCAGAACAACGAGTAAAAATTGTGCCGCAAAGATTAGTAGGCGCGCAGACTAGAACTGAGCAAGAGCGATTGCAGATTCGACTTCACAGGTTTCGCGCGCTCGGTTCAAGCTAAATCGAGTTGCATTCTCGCTCGCGAATCTTTTTGGCACTAAATTGATCCCATACGGTTGGCAAACATGTAATGGTCCTTTGAGGAAGCATGAAATCCGGACATTTTTGTGAATGCATAAAACCCGTCCGGACGCCCCGGACACGAGGTAAAAAGAGGACGCTTGCTCACTGTCTAATGTAGCAGACAGAGCCATTTTATTGAGTTTGTCATTTTGAACTTTTTTCTCTTTGCTCCGAGGCTTTTGCAGCTGCTGGTCTCGTTTTCAAGCGCTAGCTGTTAGCCTGTAGCATGGCAATCTACCGGATGCAATATGGTGTGTCTGTTCAAATAGCAATGATTGTTTTTCGCTTAATCTTACTTCTTCCAGAAGAAGTGATTTCGAAAATTTGATTTCGGCGATTAAAAGCACCCCGCAAGTTTTTGAGCCGCTAAAACTGAAAAAAAAACAAAAAAAAAACAGAAGCTTATTATAGCCTATAGTGAAAACCTGTATGATGTATGTAACACCTTATAAAGAATATATATTGAAGGGACGTTTTGAATAACCTGCCTTTGTTGGGCAATTAAAAAGTTGTTGCCACGACTTTGACTGGTGATGTTGATGAAAATTACTGTAAAACAATTAAGAAAATGTCACAAAATACGCTGCATTCTTCAGTTAGATTGTCTGAAAGGAGCTAGCGTTATAGCGTAAACTAGCGCAATTAACGTGTGCTGTACTTTCAGGTGTTTTAGATCTTGGTAAGTCTTAAACCCTGCGTCACACAAGCCAGATCTTTCACTACTCTATATCTTATTTTATATCTTACTTTCCATTTTGATTCAAACCAAAATGTAGAATCCAAAATGAGTTTCATTAACTATATTCCATCAAACATGAAAATAATCACTGACTTTAAGTGAAAAGTGATATCCACAACTGGAAAAACTATTGATACACAACACCTTATTCCCAGCACTGCTGCTAGCAGCTATATTTGAAAACTAAATTTGTTACAAATTGTTCTTACTACTTTTTATCAGTGGGGGCACGTGCACTTACCTATATCTGAGGTGTCCTCCTCACCGGAATTAAAAGGCTAAACATTTGTAAAAGCTTGTCCTCACCCCACTCAGGTGACGTCATTTTCCCCCTCTCTATTTTGTAAAGAATCTAAACTATAGCAACTCAAAAGCCTTAAAAAGGTTTGTAATAGATTTGAAATGTATCGATTATTTATAATGTACATCTTTTATATATTGTTTTTGTCATAACGGGCTTTTGCTATTCTCGTTTTCAATAGTGTAAAAAAAGTGTTTCCGTTAAAAGCTAATCAACAGCGCCATCTGCTGTAATATTGTGTTTAATCGGCATGAGCTTGGTAGCACATGAACACTGTGTGTGTTGAGGTTTCTCCCTCCGCGCACACACACACACACACACACACACCTCAGATCATTGTGGCGCTGTATTTGACTGTATATATACACACACACACATATTTACAGACATGTATTCATTTTGAGTCAAACAGAAATAACTTCATTGTTTATTTTCCTTATCTTCACATTTTCCCTCATCGCACATTAAAAGATAAGGTGTAATTGTGAAGATTTCCGTGATTGGACATGCACGGGTAAAAACACTTAAATCGACAGATCATGTATTAATCACTGGACACGGCAAAACGGTTTGAGAGGATTTACAATTGCTTTGAAAATTATTTAAATATTTAAAAAACAATCCAGTACTGCTTGTGATTTTCCCTCAGTTGCAGTTAAAGGCATTGGACACGTGCTGGTGGAGATTCACGTCGGTGACACCCAGACGCGTCTCATCAACCTCGTCCTGAAACCTTCAACGCGCTTCTGCACCGCCGCCGCCATCCTCAGCTCGCGGCCAGGCGAGGGAGTTCACAACATGGATGAGCACTGGCCATCTCAGGTCATTCACTTCACCTGCGCAGGTCCTGGATCAGTCGTGATTGTGCCGGCGCTAAACGAACCCGGGGAAGAAGGTCTGCAGGAGCAGGATGACGGCCACCACCATCAGTCCACAGAAGAACAGCACCAGCCACAGCGGCAGCGACCCTGGACACAGTGGAACACTTCACTCTCACAATTACTCACCAGAACAAAAAGGTATAACCATATTAGTCCAATGATAAATATCGCATCCAGTTTAAAACTCTCTTAATCACCTATAAAGCACTAAACGGTTTAGCTCCTCTATATCTCAGTGAGCTCATCACTTACTACGAGCCTACACGACTGCTGCGCTCTCAAAACTCCGGCTTGCCAGCTTATAATACCGCCAATCTCTAAAATAGCACCTAAACTATGGAATGCTCTGCCTAGCACAATTCGAGACTCAGAATAAGTGAGTCAATTTAAGTCTAGACTGAAGACGTGTCCCTTTTATTGAAGCATATATTGACCTGTTATAATAACATACAGAATAAGTTAATATAATTGTATAGAAAGGCTGCCTAGTTAGTGCTCGGAACCGAATCACACCTGCATCTCCTGAAACTGTCAACATCTTTAATTATGGTAAATCATGTTTTCCTAATGTCTTTGTTTTTTCAGTGTTTCACTCCTCTCCTGAGCGCCGAGTGTCGTGCCATCAGATGGACGTGACATCTATCAGACCGCAAAACTGTGTGAAGCGCCTTACAAATGCTCAGAACTTGAACTTGAACAATTCTGTTAGAGTTTTATTCTCTGATGTTTTTAGACACACTAAAATTCCTAAATAATTGTAAAAAGCTGACGTGCTCCTTATAGTCCAAAAACTTAATATCACACAACAATTCTACATAATAAACACATCATTGGAATGTATTTTAAGATAGAAATCATCGGATTGCCTTAGCAGGAAGATTTCACTACAGACTTTAAAAAACTAAAAGTGCAAAAAAAAAAGTCTGTTTGTCTGAAGAACTAGAACTCAAGAGTGTCTGGATCAGAACTGCTGGATCGAAATAGATCTTATTAAACGTAAACGCACAATATTTTGGAGAATAAAAAAAAAACAAAAAAAATCAATGTTGTTGACATTAAAGAATCAACTAAATTATGATGTCTTATTTAGACTTATTTATGAATTACAAGCAGAGTAAGTGGAGCGTGTTTGACGTACTGCGGTTGGACAGGGCGTGAACCTGACAGCGGCTGTCCACTGCTACGCTCAACATCACCGCTTCGTTTTGCCCTTTCAAGGCTTTGCTGTCGAGGGCGTCCGGCAGGAACGTCAGGTCTGTCACCACGATGCCATGAGACTCCTGGATGTAGTAGAGTTTCTACAAAGACAAAAAGAAATGCAACGTACTGATCAGAAGAACTGAAAGATGCTCTAGCTTCACATAAAAACAGGGTTCCTACTGTTTCTGAAGAGTCACATTCAAGCACTTTCACGGTCCGTGTTCAAGCTTCTCCAGCACCGCACAGTTAGTGTATGTATATATTTAAAATATATATTTAAAGGTACGCCTAAACACAACCAAAACGAAACGCTGCAATTTTATTTACATTAACTAGGTTAACGATACATTATGCAAAAACAAACAAAAACCAAGTTGTGCTTTTGGACAGCAATAGGACAAGTGTCGCTGTCTGTCTAGTCGACTGTCACTATTAGTTTATGAAGTCAATATACTGTATAACAAAAGAACGACATGCACAAATGATTCGTTCACTTTATTGTTTGACATGCGTTGTGCGCTTTGAGACAGTTAAAACTGTGAAAAGCGCCCTACAAATACTCATTATTATTATCATATTGTTTAAGAGTTTGTCAAAATTTCATTTTTTCCCTTAACTCTAATAAGAGGGAACAAAGATGGAAAATAAACAGATTTTTATTATTAACGTATTATTTACTTTAGTACCACTGTACTCATTTCAGTCTGCACAGTCCTGGCCAAAAGTTTTGAGAATGACACAAATATTGGGAATTGGAAAATTTGCTGCTTACATTTTAACAATAGTAATTTGCATTTACTCCAGAATGATATGAAGAGTGATCAGAATTGCGTAGTCCTTGTTTGCCATGAAAATTAACTTAATCCTGAAAAAAACTTTCCAATGCATTCTTGTTAAGAAGGCTTCGGGGCGTCCAAGAAAGTCCAGCAAGTGCCAGGATCGTCTCCTAAAGAGGATTCAGCAGCGGGATCCATTGAGTGGAGAGCCAGCAGGGCAGAGCTGGCTCAGGATGGCAGCAGGCAGGTGTGAGCGCATCTCACCCACGGTGAGGCCAAGACTTTTGGAAGATGGCTTGGTGTCAAGAAGGGCAGCAAAGAAGCCTCTTCTCTCCAAAAAAAAAACATCAGGGACAGATTGATCTTCTGCAGAAAGTATGGCGAATGGACTGCTGAGGACTGGGGCAAAGTCATCTTCTCCAATGAAGCCCCTTTCCGATTGTTTGGGGCATCTGGAAAAAGGCTTGTCCGGAGAAGAAAAGGTGAGCGCCACCATCAGTCCTGTGTCATGCCAACAGTGAAGCATCCTGACACCACTCGTGTGTGGAGACGCTTCTCATCCAAGGGAGTGAGCTCACTCACATATCTACCCAAAAACACAGCCGTGAATAAAGAATGGTACCAAAACTTCTTCCAATGATCCAGCAACAGTGTGGTGAAGAACAATGCATTTCCCAGCATGATGGAGCACCGTGCCACAAGGCAAAAGTCATATCTAAGTGGCTCTGGGACCAAAACATTGACATTTTGGGTCCATGACCTGGAAACTCCCCAGATCTTAATCCCATTGAGAACTTGTGGTCAATCCTCAAGAGGCGAGTGGACAAACAAAGACCTTCTAATCCTGACAAACTCCAAGAAGTGATTATGAAAGAATGTGTTGCTATCAGTCAGGGTTTGGCCCAGAAGTTGATTGAGAGCGGCCCAGTGGAACTGCAGAGGTCCAGAAAAAGAAGGGCCAACACTGCGAATACTGACTCTTTGCGTAAACGTCATGTAATTGTCAATAAAAGCCTTTGAAACATATAAAGTGCTTGTAATTATATTTCAGTTCATCACAGAAACAAATGAAACAAAGATCTAAAAGCAGTTTAGCAGCAAACTTTGTGAAAACTAATATTTGTGTCATTCTCAAAACGTTTGGCTGTAGAGTGTACTTAACTTTTTTTTTTTTTTTTTTAATTTTATCATAAATTAAAATAAATCTGTCTGAATTTATGGGCACTTTATTGGAACTTATTAGGGTATTTACGTTAAGTGGGTCCCAATTTTTTTTATTTATTTTTGCCTTACAAAACTGCTGTTGGCACAGATTAATTTCGTTAGTTGAGGTACCTATGTTTTTGTTTGTTGTGAAATAAGTATAATTATATTTTCAAGCACTTAATTTAAAATTAAGGGTTAGGGTTTTTTTTTTTTTTAAAGGTTTTCAAGTTTAAGGCACGGAAAATCCCTTGTGGGGACAGTCAAATCGCGTTTACTAATATAATACTTTTAACTTTTAATATGGCAAACACACACACACACACACACACACACACACACACGCAACTCAACACAACACATATATAATACTAATAAATTATTAAATTTATTCAACAAAAATGTTTCAACTGGTAAGTGTTTTGAACTACCTGAAATAATTCAGAGTTAAACAGTTACACAGTTACTCAGTTACTCACCATGAGTTAAACAGTTACTCACCATGGTAACCAGAACTATATTCATATCAGAACAAGCGTAACTAAGCGTAAACTGTTCACCGATCCACACTAATGCACATTATAATGACGCTGATCAATTGTGAGTTAAACTTTTAGAGTTGTTATTACCAAATGTCTATTAATGCAGAACAATGCAAGATTTGGAGAGTTGCAAAAAGAGCCTGACTAGGTTGAAAAAGATGATTAGAGCCTCATAATAAACACAATAAAATGACGTTGATTAGTGGTAAATTTGTACACTTAAAAGTACAGAAAAAGCTAAATTTTCAGACAGCAAAAATTACAGAATGCCTGCTTTTATTACCGTAAAATTGTAATACAATGACATTTTTCATATAGTGTTGATGACATCATCTAGATTCTAAACTTACCTGAAGAGAAAATGCGATATAAATGGAAACGGATCCAGTCACGGTCCCAAGGCCAAGAAACGTTCCAGAGTCACTGAGAAACAGCACAGAACAGGTGAATAGATCCGCCTCACGCCAGCGGCCCTGTCCAGCCCACCTGACTGAGAGACACGAGACCACCTCAGTCCCACACGCTTGTGTCCGCAGTGGCAGGAACGCCTGTCCGTCCCATTTGGTGATGTAGCACGGCAGAGGCTTCCGCTCCCGCTTGTGGGGGATTTGGACTGTATAGAGTCTTGTAGCATCTTTTTGGTCCTCCACCTTTGCAAACCTGGTTTATAAAAAAAAAAAAACGAAAAATGAAGTATTTAAGACAAAAGTCGTTCAATCGCTTAATGTTAGGAAAAGTATTTCATTATGAACAACAAGATTTTGTTTCACATATCCATTTTTCACTGTAACTCAGGCCACGACTTTGGGCCTTGAAATTAAACTTTTTGAAAAATATTTGAATGATTTTTTTGAAACATTTTGAATTAGGCAATTCTAAAATTAAAACGACTACATGCAGTTCGTTGTGTCTCATATGGAACGCACATTTTCAACAGTTGTACTAAAACTAATTATGAAATACTTAATATAAATGTATTTAATTAGATGTGAATTAAATTGGTGAATTATGTGAAAAAAAAACCACACTGATTTAATAAATTAATTATTTCACTTAACATGAATCACAAAATGAATCAAGCTACTGTTCCAATACAGTATGTCATATGAATATGTTATGAATTCATATTTATGAGAATAAAAAATAAAGTAACAATATTTTTTTCCATAAACAGTCTGACCTTGCAAAAATGTAACATATACAACTGCTGGACATTACAAGAGACAAACCCTGCATCTTCAACTTCCTGTGAAGACAAACTTAAGCTTAAACTTGAATTTTAAGTTTAAAGAATGCATAAAGAGTGCATCAAAAGTATGTTTTAAAAATATTGTGCGCATTAAAGACTACAACAATACATTTAGATTAGTTATTAATCTGGTTCACTTCTGTCAAAGCGTAATTCATCTGCTAGTTCAGCACAGTTTGTAATTCTGGGTATTGAATCACTTGTTCTTGGCACACTTGAAAATACTTTACAGCAATAAAGCAAAACTAAATTAAATTAAACTTAAATTAACTTAATTTTAACTTAAATTAAAAACGCTGTATGGCTCGTTAAACATTTTGGAAAATCATTGGATTTGGTTGGTCGTGGAGCTAGACGTGCCTGCAGGCTTTGTAGCGGTAGGTCTTCTGGCTGATCTGGGGCAGGTTTTCGTGCCAGCACAGGCCGACAGTCAGCTGATCTCCACTCCACACGCTGCACTCAAAATCACGGCCCACCGTCACAAAGTGCTGCCGGAGAAAGACAAGCACACGTGCTCACACTCCACATCCGTCAGGAGTCCACAGCGCTCACACACCTTTTTATCGGGACTGATGTCAACGTCCTCCAGCTCATCCTGGTGTGCCCTGAAGTTCCACTTCTCCTTCAAGGCCGGAAACTGAAAGAGGCCGTGTGATCAGATGATGCTGCGATTACTGAGAAGATCTCACCTCCCACACGCGAAGGTGACCGTCTGAACCGCCACTCAGCAGGAGCGTGAGGTCCCGACTGAAGCGCACACACTTCACACAGGGGTCCTGAGGGCAGAGATCGGCCTGGACCACGCCCACATCCTCCACCAAGATCTGAGGACACTCCTCTTCTGTCTGGGATGTATCTTTTCCATCCGCACTCGGGATCTTCGCACCTCTTTTCCGAGCAAGACTCTGATCTCCGGCCTCTGGGGATGATGAGGCGTCATTGCACAAAATACAGAGAATATCATTTTAAATAGAAAATGGAAAAAAAGTGGTGCTTTTATTTTATTTTTTAAATACAGTGGTTCCATTCTGCACATCAAGTGTAAAACTACAAGAAATTAAGTTTGTGAAGAATATAGTTGGCACACTAATGTGTTGTTGGAGAAACATTATAACGCGAGTACATACAGATTCCAGGTTAACTCTTTACAGGAACACCACACACACTACAGATCTCAGAACGCAGCGAGTTGCCAGTATTAATTATGTTCCTGGTATTTTTTGTAAGACTTAATGCTGTTGTTAATTTTTCATTCAATTTTGGCAAAGTGTTCATATTTCACACGTATTTATTCCGGAACGTTATTCTGGTTAGTTCTTATTCATACCTATGATTACAAAAAACAATTCAAGATATTCAACATCCATCTGGGGAGAGAATAATCACTTTAAACGGAATAAACCTCCTCAGAAGTTGGACTGAAACTGTAAGACTGTGGGCATTTGTACCTGCTTGTGTCTGCTTGTGCTTGGCCTGGTGTCGACTGAACTTCACCAGTCTGCAGTGCGCGTCTTGCCCTGCCGCGATCACGTCGCCCCCCAGCGCCAGGTTCATGGTGGCGCGCGTGCAGGTGTCGTGACTGTGCAGCAAGGTGGCGCTGTGCACGCCGTCGATCAGCTCCAGACTCAGGAAGTGCTGCGAGCAAACACACACACACACACACACACTAAAGAATCCATTCAAAACACAACAGTTCATTTACACAGACATGTAGACAATTTACACAGAGTGTGAAAGACCGGTGATCAAGCTTGAAGCTGGGCAGTGAAAGACCACCAGCGTGTTTGTCCCGCGGCACTGTGGAGAGTTTGAGACGTGGTCGCTTCCAGTTCCAAACATAATCTGTCCCAAAAGCGAGCAGGAGGGAGGGAGAGAGAGAGAGAGGCAGCACAGAACTCACAAAGTTCCCTCGAGGAAGAACATTCCTCTTGATAATAGAGACACGCGATCTGAGAGAGTTTGGGAGTGAGGTCCAGTTTACTAAATGACGTGAAATCTGGGAAAGTATGTTTTCATAATAACTTGTAATGATATGCTACAATGATGCGCCAATCATAATACCTAGTGATTTAAACTCGATATAAATACCTTGACTACTGGGACGATCACCAGGTGGCGTGATGTTCCTCGTGGCCTCGTTAAGTGGAAGAAGTGCAGATTTTGTCCAATTTAGATCTCACTAAAGTTGTCAAAGATTGATAGAATGTTGGGAATGATATCATCGGCAAACAACGAGATATGGTGGTTAGTTCCACAGATGTTAAGTGGAGCAAATTCTTTGTCCATGCGTATAATCTGAGCCAGAGGTTCGAGCGAGAGTGCAAACAGAAATGGACTTCGGAGGCAACCCTGCTGCGAGCCTCCAGCTACTGTAATCAGCGAGGAGCAGACCAGGGCTGTGGGGTTCATGTGAATGACAGAGTATCCCAGAGCCACGGCCTCCCCAGAGCATCGAGGGAAAGGACGGCAGCAGGGGAAGACAAGACGGAGGTGTTGTGTATGATGTCAAGTCATCTCCTAACCTAGTTCTAATGAAGCCAGTCTGATCGCAGTCGGAACAAGCTGCGTCACAAAAGGCTGATGCCTTCGCGCAAGTGTTCTTGCATGAGTTTTGAGGTCGGCATTAAGTAGAGACAAAGGTCTGTAGTTTGCACAATCATTACTGTCCTTGTCCTACTTTAACAATAGTGAAATAACAGCAATATTAACATCCCTGGAGAAAGAACCTCTATCTACTGCTTCAGACAACTTGGGAAGAGATCTTTTATTTATAAGTGTATCACATGCATCTGGGTTATAAGATATCTCCGAACTATACACATCTGCGTAAAAATTTGAGAAAGTTGAATTGATCTGTGAGGGCTCATACACATGCCTTTAATTTAAAATAAATGTTCTTTATTCCAAAATTGTTTTATTTAATTATATGACTAAAGCTGTTACCTGTCAATTTAAAACGTGTTTTTATTAAGTAACTCGTACTTGTTTTCCAAAAAAGGTGGTATTGGTGTATCTCTATTAGCAACAAAGACAGAAATGTGATGCGTTGAATGTGATCGCATCATCTGATGTATCAGTTTTACTGAGAACAGTGTGTGTGTGTGTGTGTGTGTGTGTGTGTGTGTGTGTGTGTGTGTGCGTGCGTGCGTGCGTGCGTGCGTGCGTGCGTGCGTGCGTGCGTGCGTGCGTGCGTGCGTGCGTGCGTGCGTGTGTTATTACCAGCGCATTCTTGATCCCAGTCTTGGACGCGCCGCCTCCTCCGGCTGTGATGATCAGGCCCGTCTGTGGATCCATAGTGACGGCGTAAAGCGGAAATGGGGCGCGATACAGCTCTGGCGCTCGACGCTTACCCATCATGCACTGGGTTCCAGTCATGAAAAACATCATCAAGAGTTTGAAATCACGGCAATGTTCCTGCATTACTTTTGAATACTTCTGAAATGTTCTGCCTCCCATGGTCTTGGTCACAACTCAAAAAAGATACATCGTCTCTATAAATAATGATCTGATTGGCTGATGAATAAATGGATCAATTTGGACCAACTGCTGTTAAACCTAATTATCTAATTACCTTGTGTGCTTTTCTTTCCATCCTTGAGTTTCTCTTAGGAGGAGAGCATTCTATTGCTTAATTATCAGTCTCATGAACACGTCGTCCTACCTCTCTTTTTTTTTTTAACCCTCTCCCTATTTTTCCTTGTTCTTTCTTTCTTGGATTCTATAGAAGTGTATTTCTGCACTTTGTCTCATCTCATGTCAATGTTTGATCATTTCCTCTCAGATTTTGCATTTCACCTCCATCGTGCTGGTTTTGAACAGGGTCTACGGCTTACTTGATAAACTCACTCGCTTTCTTCATCAATGCCTTCTTTTGTAGACAATTGCTAGTCTTTCTGCCTTCTCTTCGCCGCTGATTTTCGTCACGTGTCACACAAAGATCACCCTCAATCTGTGCGCATGAACGAATCAAAACAATTCCCGGTTTGGTTGGGTTTCCTGTACAGCCATCATCTCTACCGTAAACTCTACAGGTATTTTGATCCAATCGTGGATTAATAAATCCCACAATTTCTACACGCGTCACATACATACAAAATTTCCCTTAGTGGCCATATCATAAACAAACAAACTTTCTTATGACAAATTCTTCATATTTTTCACTTACATTGTTGTGGAATTGCACTTTACGGCGTATCGCCTCCTCTCTTTTTCTTTTCTCCCCATAAACCAATCCATGCCAGGTCTGCATGTTAAAGTATGCCTACGGTTTCACTTATTGACACGTAGACGCCACACGTGAGTTTAATTCCCACCCGCCCGAAGTTCTCTCCCGTTTTTCCCATCTGTCGATTGTCAGCGTTCTTGTCTTGTCTTGTTCTTTATGCCCCTCGTTGGTCATCAGACCCTCCTCAGATCCTGCCTCCACCTTTATCCTGCCTCCACCTTTATCCTGCCTCCACCTTTATCCTGCCTCCACCTGTAGCGCTGCTGCTGCTGGCACCTGGGGATTGAATCTCATCCAGCTTTTTAGTAAGAACCTGATTTCTAATCCCACCGAGGTCTAACCAGGGTTCCTACACTTTCTGAAAGATACAATTCAAGCACTTTCAAGGTCCATGTTCAGGTTTTGCCAGCACCGCACAGTTGTGGTGAAATACATATTTAAAACTACGCCTAAACACAATCAAAATGACCATTTTGGGACAAAGTTGTGTGGTATTGGTGGAGAAAGTAGACCTTATTATTGGCAAAATTAGTATTTTATCTTTATTTAAAGTAAGAATTGTGTGTGTTTTAGTTTAACAAAGTGTAACAAAGCCGGGAACACTGCAACGATAAAGGTGTTTGTGCTTCCACTTTCTGCACTTTTAATCAGACCTGGATCATAGTGATCACGACCTGTTTATTCACACACTCACTTTATTTATCTGTCTCTCTCTCTCTCTCTGTCTCACTCTCGGAGTCAAAAGGTTTCGGTCCTGAGGACGTGCACTTATCCGGATTCCACTGTAGATTTTCTAGCACTTCATATAAAACTCAAGCATTTTCAAGGCCTTGAAAACACATTATTGCAATCCAAGCATTTTCAAGGATTCAAGCACCTGTAGAAACTCTGTCTAACACCGTTCACGAGTGCGCGTGCGTGTGGAAGAAGGTTTGTTTTCGTTTAACTTGAAAAAGCAGAGGAGATTGGTGGACTCACACTCTTTCAGCAGTTTAAAAGTATTTGCGAGAGCCACGACAAATAAACTTAGGTCGAAAAGGAAAGATTAGTGCCGAATCCGATCACAACTACCGAGAGAGGGTGGCGTAATCTTCATCTCAGGGAACGGACATGCGCGACGGGATTTGACGCGACAAGAACGAAACAAGCCCTCACATGTGTCTGCGAAGAATCCCGGGTCTCTTTCTCCGACTAGCCGAGCGGTCAGCGAACATAACCCTGTCTTCAGTCGCCGGATCTCTGGCCTCCGTTAAGCGGCGGCCATCTACTTCCTGTGTCGTTGAAACACGTCAGCAAACTGTCAAATGTTACGCGCTTACGTCACGCGTCCGTTCGCAAGCGCAGCCGTAAGTCGTGTATAAATACCGCACCGAGATATTATGCGCGCTTTAAAAATGACTAGCTGCATGAAAACATTGTCTTAAAAGACCTTAATAACGTTTCATATGCAAAAAAAAAAAATACTATTTGTATGCTATGAAAATTGTATAATGATATCCAGGATATTACTATTTTGATGATTGTTGTTTTTAAGAAACAACTATTTAAGAGTAATAGAATGTGTAAGCTAAATTAACCTGAATGATACATTGATTATAATTATATAGTGTTAATTTTAGGGAGAAAAATTTCTTAACTAAAAATACATTTTTCAAAATGATAACAAAAGTTCCACAAACTGCACTTGCGCAAACATGCATTTCAGCCAGTATTTTGGTTTATTTTTGCCGTTAAGAAATCGTGATGTCTTTACAGGAAGTGATACAACAGAAGAAAAAAAATCTGCTTGCGAAATACATAAAATAAAAAAGCAACAAAAACAACATTTTGCAATCTGAAATCTATCACGATGACATGAGTCTTGTGAAGGGAATGACAGAAACCATAGACGAATAAACACCATGAAAAACAAAACCGACATTTACATTAGCAACATGAAAGACACCAAGTCCAAACTGAACCACCCGAGCATCTTTATCAGCGGTTATTTGCTGGAGCCTTCCAGCTTCCGGAGAGATTCGTCCCACTGTGTGAACTGTTTGGACAAGAGCAGCATCTGCAGGTCAGTTAAAGACAATCTAGCCTGCACCAGAGGGTTCACGGCCGAGCGGCATGAAAGGATACCATCTTGTTGTATTCCTCAAACAGCGTTTTCACTTCAGCAGACACGTCTTCATTCTGCTCCTGACAAGAGAGATGGAATCAGTGTTAATCGACATGATTAATGCTTCCGCCTCACAGCAACCGGCTTCTCCCACAGTCCAAAAACACGCATCTCAGGCTAATCTGGCCGTGTGTGTGTGTGTGTGTGTGTGTGTGCTGGCACTTTTGGTTGCCGCTATTGATGGTGTGTGCGTGCGTGTGTGTGTGTGTGTGTGTGTGTGTGTGTGTGTGTGTGTGTGTGTGTGGTAATGTAAGACTGTGTAAAGTTGCTTTGAGAAGACCCATGGACTTTTAAGGCGCCAAAAAATCAATGGAATAGATTATTATTAAAAGACGCCTGGAAGAACATGGGCGGAGACGGAACAGATGTGTGGTCGCTCACACCGACTGACTCATTACTAATTTTGCATCTCAAAGCAAGAATAATTATTTCAGAATAATAAATTAATGTGGAACATGGAGCGTTTTTCAGAATACATTTTGAAAGATTTCTCAAATTACAATGCATTGCCATCGAAAGAGAGAGTAAGAGGGAAAGAATGTGAAAGAGTGAGGCATAAAGAAAGAGAAAGCTATTTATATATGGAAAGATAGATGATAGATGGATGGACATAGAGAGAGGGGGTTAGAGATAGAAAGAAATAGAAAGTGAGACAGAAAGATCGGGTAAGAGCAAGAAAAACTGTGAGGGATAGAAAGAGAGATGGAAGGAAAATGAAAGAAAGAGAGAGGGAGTGAAAGAGATCAAGAGATTGAGAGAAAAAGAAAGTGGAACAGAAGGATTGAAAGAGAGAGAATAAGGTATAGAAAGGTAGTAAAGCGAGGGCTAGAGGGAGAGCGAGAGAGCGTAATTACACTTGGAGTAAAGGTGAAAAGAGAAGAAGTGGAAGATGGTGGAGGATGAGAGAGAGAGAGAGAGAGAGAGAGCAGTAGTACCTGCTGAAGTATGTGCACCTGAGACAAGCGCTGCACGCTGGCGCTCAGTTCTGGCACGGCTGTGAGAGGGAAGAAAGGAGGAATAAACTCAGCAATCTACACTGTAGAGGAGATCCAGATCAGACCTTTGATGTGGCTACTGTCCAGAAGAGGCTTCAGACCGTCCACTTGCTCCAGTAACGACACCTGGCTCAGTAAAAACTCTTCCTCTGAAGCACAAAAGACCACTCTTCATAGCAAAACCCGCTCAAGCCCAAAGGCCAAAACTTACACACAGACAGATTTGGAATAATAATAATAAGAAGAAGAAGAAGAAGAAGAAGAAGAAGAAGAAGAAGAAGAAGAAGAAGAGAAGAAAAGAAGAAGAGAAGAAAAGAAAAAGAGAAGAAAAGAAGAAGAAAAGAAGAAGTAGTAGAAGAAGAAAAGAAGGAGGGGAAGAAGGTGAAGAAGAAGGAGAAGAAAAGAAGAGGAAGAAGGAGAAGAAGAAGAAGAAGAAGAAGAAGAAGAAAGACCTTTATTTGTCTCAACAAAGAGAAATTAACACTTTGCAGCAGACCCAATGGTAAAACAATAAATAAAGGTAAAGAATATGAATGAAAAAGGTCTGTCAGTCTGAGTCACCCTCTCAATTTCCTTATCCTGGGTGTAGATTGGAGATGTTGTGGTATTCTTGGATCGGCGGAAGTCCACCACTAATTCTCAGCTTCAGTGGCTGCAAAGTTCTTTATAACGTTCCTGTACTCAGTTTCATCGTCATCGTCATCGTCATGTGATCAGCCCGACAATGGCAGAGTCATCTGAGAAGTTCTGCAGGTGGCAAGTCCTTGAACTGAACTCAACTTTTTTTTATTTGAAAATTTCTTTTTTGGCTTTTCCCATCAGGGGTTGCCACAGCAAATCATAATATTTCACCTCATTTTATCAAACACTAACACTTTTTAACATATATATGGTTTAAAAAGAATATTTGTCTAGAATAAACAAACCGCATTCTGTGAGTAATACTAGTAATGACAGCTGCATATTAAAGGGCCGGTGGAGATGTGTGACACACATTATCATCACACTGTCACTAACCTGCCAGAATATACTCCAGCTTGACGGAGTCTGGAACCGTGAGGAACTCTGTGAACTGAGGATCCAGGTACTTGATCAGGTCTTCAACTGCAGGGCAGAAACAAAAGTTATTCTGGACAAAATTTGAAAGATTTGTCAAATCGCAATGCTTGCCAACTCAAATCGCCAAGTCTGCTACACAGAGAAAAACGTGACTGGTCTAATATTTACGTCTAACAAAATATTACGTCTAACAAACGTCTAACAAAATATTACGTCTAACAAACGTCTAACAAAATATTACGTCTAACAAACGTCTAACAAAAACCGAACTCAGTCAGTTTTGCTCTATGCTGTTTTAGTCAAAGGCTCACGGGAACCAGTCAGCAGCAAAGCATGATGGGAGGTGTAGTTACGATTGCTAGAATAGATTATTGTTTTATTACTTTTAAGTAAAACAACATTGAAGTGATACACAAGTCACAAGTTAGGTTTGTTTAAAAAAAAACGGTATTTTAAAGAGAAAATTAACAGAAACTTTTTTTGTGCCTGAAAAATCAGAGGGGTGCTTATATTTGTGTAAATACGGTATAAAAGAAACACACTTTTCTTGTGCAGGATCTTGACTCGCTCCCTCTTGTTGGCCGTGTTGGCAAGTGCCGCATTGATCTTGCTGACGGATTCCGCACACTGCCAAAGAAGAGAAAGAAGTTAGCACGTTACTTACACTGTAGAGTAGAGCTGCACAATTACTCGTAAAGAATCGTGATCTTTATTCTAAGCAAAAAAAATTGTGATTCTCATTTTATCCAGAATCGTGCAGCTCTACTGCAGAGCAAAATTGATTTAAAAATTGGAAATGCTGGGAAATGCCTTTATCCACCAAACGGGAACACAACTAGCAAACAACTGCTGTCACACCTGCCTCTTTTACTTCGATTGAATCGCACCAGAGTTGGTTTCCCTGTTTGGTTTGGGCAGGTGTGAAAGCGGCACTCCAACTCTGTTCCGCACCAAAAGCGGACCAAACAAGCGCACCGAGACCAAGAGAAAAGCTGGTGTGTGTGTACGCTTCCAAACCAACTCTGCTGCGGTTGGCTTGTGGTGTGACAGCGTCTCGGAGCGCTTGAACTTGAACCGCACCAAATGCAAAAACCACTGCGCAGTTTGACTAAATTCCGCTGCCGTAGTGACGCTGCGCTGAGGAACAACCCCGGTAAATGTCTGTGTGTCAGCTTTACCCTGAAGTGAAGAGCGAAGCCTTCGCCGTGTGCAGCATTCAAATATTCTCTTGCAGTCGCATCCGCGCTACACTCTCGAAATATAAATGTGTGTGTATGTAATAAACGTTTGTCTCAAGCGATCAATACACGCTATACACGATACTTATATAGTTTAATACTGGCACAGAGCCAGCGCAGTCGTCTATCCAGACTGAATAACGGCATGTTGTCTATTTGCTTTATTTATGGAATTTACCCACAATTCTGACCCAAAAAGCAGTTTAAGAAATATTTAAAGGACAAAATTTTGAGTTTGACTAGATTCCGCTGCCGTTGTGACGCTGCGCTGAGGAATATCGACTCCGTGTCACGCTTTCTCCTGAAGTGACGTGCCTGCAGCATTAAAATGTTTTTTTTGCAGTCGCATCCGCGCTACACTCTCGAAATATAAATATGTGTGTATATGATAATCATTTGTCTCAAGCGATCAATACACGCTATATACTCGATAGTTCTGTAGTTTAATACAGGCACAAAGTCAGCGCTCTCAGAGTCGTCTCTCCAGACTCAATAACGGCATGTTGTCTATTTGCTAAATTTATGGAATTTACCGCTAAATAACTAATTCTGATTTGTTGAAAAGAAGTAGAAAAATTAAAAGGACACATCTGGCCAATGAGTGACGTGAATGTTGTCACATGACTGATTTTTGGTTCGGATGAGAGCAAAAAGTGTGTGTGTGAAAGTGACTAAAATGCTAGAGAAATGCAACAATGTATCATTATAGTCCCTTGATCCGGACCAAATGAACCGAACTACAGGTGTGAAAGCACCTTAGGTGTGACACCCCTGATTTACACCCAAACAAACAGTCCGTTTCAGTAAAATGTCTAATATCACAAGCTGTTATTCAGGAGCAACACTTCCTGGGAGCTCATCTACCATCTGAAGCTTGCACTTGTTTTCTCATTTCTCCTCATTCCTGTTAAAAGTGGCTTCTGTCGAGCGCTTGTTTACTTCTCTTGATGCTGTCTGTTGTTGTTGTTGTTGTTGTTGTTGTGCCCGCTGGCATCGCGCCGCACCCCGGATATAAACACAACACCACACTACGCAAACAAGGCTGGTGTCTGTCTCGTGTCGCTCACCTTCAGCTTGTCCTGTCCTCCCCTGTCGCCAAAAACACGCTTCTCCAGAACCTCCACGCGAGAGTCCAAATCGTCGAGAGGATATTTCCCTGCCATCTCTCCTCCTGATCGCTGACTTCCGTTTACCGGAAATGACGTTGGGATTTTACAGCCGGGGTGGTTCGACGTTACAGTCGCCAGCCGGTGACTTCATATTTGTTCGAAAACATAAAATAATTTAAGTAATCATATTAATATTAATAATTATAGCATTTTTTGGTTTACGGTTTTTAGCCGAGTACAAAATTGTACATTTTGTTTTGTTAAAATAAAAGCTTGTAGTGTTGTCCGTTAGTTACTGAATTTGACAAGTTAGACTGGTCCATTAATGCAGAATGTATTTATTTTCTGAATCAATGAAGACAGGATTACTCCAGGCAGAGGCCCGTGAACATTAGGGCCAATATCGAACAATATCGAAATCCTTTAGCAGGAATATATTAAGTAGTACTCCAATTAATCCAAAGTTACATCAAATGGAACAATGGGTTGTCTTTAAATAAGAGACATGTTATGTAAATATGTAAATACGAGTTGTTCAGGTCCTTCAGACCTTGAATTGAACGGTTAGTGTCAGTGTCGATGACTATTTTTCTATCCACCACGTGGAATTCCCCAAGGTTCAGTCTTTGGTCCCCTGCTCTTCACTATGTATGTACTTACTAGCTTTCTATCTTCAAGTTTGATACTAGTGAAGTTTGACAATCAGATGGTGGCGTCACAATCTGATTGTTTCCCATTGTATAGTGACACGTGTCTCTTCTCACCTGCCTTCAGGACTTTTGTTCAAGATCTAATGTGCAATACTACTATACTGTCTGTAATGTAAGTTGTGTAATGTATCGTAGCTTTTGTTTGTATGTGCTGCGTTCTCCAGCATCTGGTCGTGCGCATGCGCAGTGCGTCCGCTGAAAAGCGCCCGCAGCCGCAGTGATGATGATGCCAGCGCTCGCTTAGGATGCTCGGCCGGATGCGTTCGTAGGATGCGCTCGTGGCAGCTTTAGCTCGGGACTCTGAACACAGAACAGAGGACATTTCGGCGAATCACTCTCCAAAGCGCGGAAATAAAGCCTCTACTGTGACCTTGCGCTGAATGTCCTAAAAAGGGGGGGCTAATCTCGTCACGGTAAGAACAATCGTTACGATGCTAAGCATAACCCATCCGGACGATTAAGCGATGGCGATTTGATAGATTCGCGAGGAAATGTCCGCGTGCGTTACGCTTATAAAGCTACCAACCGTTTGCGCTAAATCTCGATGGTAGCGTGCAGTCACTTACCCGATAAACGCAAATGATGTTTGCCTCTCAAGACGCACTGGCCCGGGACTGGTTTATCATTTTGGTGGTGAAACAGCATGTGTCGATTTACATCAAACATAATCCATTTGGGCGTAAATTGCTTGTGATATTTATATATATTGAGAGAGAGAGAGAGCGAGAGAGAGAGAGAGAGAGAGAGAGAGAGATGTATGTAAAGTATGTATGTATGTGTAAATGTATATTTGTATACTGTTGTATATATAAATATTTGTTTAAATAACTACTGATAGGTGTATATTTGCGAACTCTGTCAAATCAATAATGTTCGAGAATGCATGTAATATTGATAAAACCACAGACAAATGTAGCAAAAGCATTAAAATAATTCCTTCATGGTTAATTCTCAACTACGCAATGTGTGATGGTCTTAGCCTGTTTTTCTAGAGCAACTACACATGTCCCATTTGAACTCTTTTACTCTGATGTCGCTAGCACCTATAGTGTTGCGCCACGGGAATAAGAAGCAAGCAAAGAAGACATTCATTCATCAATATATTCATGTTTATTTACCGGTATATTGTTTGGTCATCTATACTTCTGTTTCTTTAATCTAAAGAGATTACAATATTATGCAAAAATGTTTTGTGTTATTCCATCCGTCTTTTAGTCAGTGTGTCCTCCTGTCTTTCTTACTGTCTTGCTGTCTACTCATCTTTGTCCATCTGTCTGTGTGTCTTTCTGTGTCCAGTTGTCTGTCCATCTCTTCCTGTCTATTGTATGTCTCTATAGGATATAGAATATATCTATTGAGAGCAAAGACAGCATACAGTATTTTTCACTATTTGAACTGGGTTTGTGTCTCGTGGCACATTTCCATCTAATTTACGAAAAACAGAAAATGAAAACCACCCCAAACGGAACCTAGCAAAGTCAATAATTAGCTCTACTAAGGGCCATGCCTTCTTTTTTACTAATCACGATGATGAGTTAGCTTGGTTTTCTAACTTGGTTTATTAAATGTATGTACATTTACAAACAAACAAACAAACAAACACTGCATTTCTTTAACAATTAAAACTAAAATAAAAATTAAATTAAAATGTGAAAACCTTTAGTGATTGGACAAATTAAAGCTTACACCAGAGTATGCTAGACAAACTGTAGTGACTGTAAATGAGGCTTTTACCTTTTTTGTAATATAATTTTGTGATGCTTTTGTCATCATATCCAGTTGTAATGTGTCCTGTTGTGTATAAATATAAATTACAGATACATTGAGTGTGCATTTTCTTCTTCACATAGAAGTATTAAGACGCTATTTTTCTAAAATAATAAAACATTTTGCACCAAATGATGTAGCAATGCTAATTTCATTGTAACCCTGAGATACAATGACAAATGAAGGCATTCTATTATATTCTATTTTCAAGAGTATTCAAGCCTTGGAACATCTTGTTTTCTTTTCATGTTTACAACAAACATTATTATAAAGAGAAAGTTATGTATGTTTTTTGGATAGTTTAAAGGCTATCTTATTTCCTGGCTTAGGTACTCATTTATATACAGTAAACCGCAGCTTTCTTGTAGTGTATTTGCGACAATGATTGCGCAATTGAACACGGCCGGAACATTTTCAAGCAGAAAAAACGCCCTGATTTGTCTTCCAGGTGCGTATCTCTCCACATCACGCCATCAAATCTTTCTCTTCTCAGCAGAACCCGACCAGTGTCAGCGATGGAGGTCATAAAGCACATCTTCAATGACACCCTGCAGTTCTACAGATGGAGTCTGACCATCGCAGGTAAGCGCTGCCTGGCGTCTCGGGGCTTGGGGTCACACTGAAGCTCGTCGTGTTGGTTTGCAGACAAGCGAGTGGAGAAATGGCCCCTGATGGGCTCTCCGCTCCCGACTCTGGCCATCAGCTCCTCATACTTGCTCTTTCTGTGGCTCGGACCCAAGTTCATGCAGGGCAGAGAGGCTTTCCAGCTCCGCAAGACCCTCATTTTCTACAACTTCAGCATGGTCATCTTGAATTTCTTCATCTTCAAAGAGGTCAGAGGTCAAACTTCATTCGTCTTTGTCTAAAAGTCTTTCCGTTTAGTTTCAGTGTTTGCCAAATGTCTTTATTGTTGTATCTAAAAGTGTCAAATATAGCGAGACTATAGCAACGTGTTACAATGTGTTAAAAAATGTTCAAACTTTCTTTTTTCCCTTTCAGCTGTTTTTTGCAGCTCAAGCAGCAAATTACAGTTACATCTGCCAACCGGTGGATTATTCTGATGATCCTAATGAAGTCAGAGTAAGTGCCCATGATATATCACAGGCTTGTCAGTTTGTCACGTTCAGGCAGGATTATATTGTAGTCGTAATAATTACAATTAAATTATACACCTGTATGTGTTTATCGTAATCAATACAGATATTTACTACATATTTATATAGAATATTGATATAGATAAAATTACTTACTTTTTTATTCTGAGTCAGAAACACACTTCTGATGTCTGCTTTTTTTTATCGTTACTTTGTATAAAACACACACAACATTCATCACATACAATATATATATATATATATATATATATATATATATATATATATATATATATATATATAAATATATATACACCGTATTTACCCAAATATAAGTTGAGGATTTTTCCTAAAAATTTCGGGCTCAAAGTGGGGGACTCGACTTAAACGCGCGGTCTACCGAATTAAAACCTTTAATAAACCAAATTAAACCTTAAACATAAACAACAATAACTTAAATAGATTAATACCAACCTAAATAAACAGGGTTATTTTGATTTTATGCTTCTTTTACCACTTAGAATTTCTGAAAAGTTTTATCATTTCTATAGGATTAAAGAGCATCTGAACAGGTTGTTTAAGTTGTGAAAAACAACGTGATGATATTTTAAGGGTAACTTCTCGTCTTATTTCGGAAGGGTGTGTGTGCCCGGCGCTGCTTTAGTGTCCTGATGGATCCCAAATAAACGGAACTGACTTTATATGAAACACAAAATTGGTTTTCTACTCAATTCTATCTATTCACTTTTCTCTCATTTTTTCCCCCCGTCTTATAAGCGGGTCTAAACAGAATACCACAAAAGTTGAATACAATTCTACTTGTAAAAAAAAAAACAACAACAGTTTTTTTATCTCATAAAGTTCATACAACCCTGCAATCCTGTCACGAATAAAAATGTTTTACACAAAATGCAAACGACCCAAATAAAGTCTGCTTTTACTGAGATTAGAAAAATCAGGATTAGACAGGGGCGGGAACAACACAAGCTGACTGCCCATCTCAGCTATTGGTTGGTTCGGTGGCGTCCCCAATAAATATTCAAATGAGATCTGAATCATTTGTCATGTTGCACTGCAAACTTAGTGAAGATCCAGGTCCACAACTAAAAGAGAACAATCCGCTTTCTCTCTTCTGAGCTCAGGTGGCAGCGGCCTTGTGGTGGTACTTCATCTCTAAAGGCGTGGAGTACCTGGACACAGTCTTCTTCATCCTCCGCAAGAAGTTCAACCACATCAGCTTTCTGCACGTGTACCACCATTTGACCATGTTCACCCTCTGGTGGATCGGAATCAAGTGGGTCGCCGGCGGCCAGTGTAAGACTTCGCTCTGGGCTTTTCTAATTTCCCTCTTGAAGTAAAAGAAGAAAAAAAAGTAGATGGTGAGAACTCTTCAAAGGTACATGCCGTGGTTTCTCTTCTGCAGCTTTCTTCGGAGCTCACATGAACGCAGCCATCCACGTCCTGATGTACCTGTACTACGGACTGGCCGCATTTGGTCCGAAGATACAGAAATATCTGTGGTGGAAGAAATATCTCACCATCATTCAAATGGTAGTCAACAGTGATTGGTCCAGATCTGTGTGTGTGTGTGTGTGTGTGTTTGTGTATTGAGTCACTTCATTATGTCCAGATTAACAAGAACTTCAGCTTGAACTTCAGTGATGACCTCAGAATGACCATATTGAGAAAATTGGTCTGCAAAAATTACAAAAACAAGCACAGGGGAAAAGGTGAACCTTTATATAAATCAAAGGTTAAGAATAACTTTTGAAATGATCCAAAAATGTAATAGCAGAATCCAAAATTCAAAAACAGAAAAAATCAACTGCTGACATTTTTAGAAAATCACTGACAAAAGTTAGAAAAACCACAAGCCAAAAGCCAGTAGCAGACACGGAGGAAATCCACAATGAGACCGAGCACAATCAAAGATTGTCAAACACAGGCAAAATATTTGCTTATATAACACACAGGAAACAAGACACGGCGGAGAACAATACGCAGCGAAACAAGAAAATAGAAAGTGGCCTGAATAAATAGAATACATGACCCTGACATGACTTCCTGCTGAAGCGTCTACAGCCATTGAAAAACGCAAACGAGTCAAATCAATCAGTGCGTCTGAACACTGTTTAGTGACAGGCCTGCTGGAGAACCTGAGGAAAGAGATCAAATCTGATTGTTCGGAGAAAAGGGTTTAAAGACTTTCTGCGCGACGCAGGCTTCAGGATCAAAGATGCAGGCGTGGTCGCGGCCCTGGGACTGATTATATGTTTAATTGCAATATACATATAATATACGTTAATTTGCGTATGATAATATGTTATTGGCTGAAATGTTTTTGTAGTGTAAACATATACTGAGCGGCAGCTGGAATTATATAATATGTTATATTTACAAAATATAAGTAACATTTGAGTCAGATTGCTTCAGGCCTTCAGTGAATGAATTGAAGGCCCAACACTGGTAGAATATTTGAAGAGAATCAGGCGATTGAGTCCCGTCTCCTGAAAGCTGAGCAGTCACCTCGTTCTCCTTCCTTTCTTCTCCAGTTCCAGTTTCACGTCACCATCGGACACACTGCTTTATCGCTCTACTCCGACTGCCCCTTCCCCAAGTGGATGCACTGGTGTCTGATCGGATACGCCATCACCTTCATCGTTCTCTTCGGCAACTTCTACTATCAGACCTACCGCAGACAGCCTCGCCGCGAGACCTCGTCCAAACCGGGCAGAGTCTCGTCCAACGGGGCCATCAACGGAGCGCTGAGGAGCAGTAGCAGCCCCAGGAGCGAGGACAAGCCTGAGGGAGGCAGGAGGAAGCGCAAGGGAAGACCCAAGCGGGAGTGAAGAGCAAGCCAAGCCGGAGCTCAGATGGACACATCCGTGAGTTGCTTTCACGTGTCTGGTCACAACTGTGATGTCTTTTGGTTCCTCATGTCCCTTATTTATTTCCCTTGTCAGATTGTCAGTAAAGAATGTTTGGTGCGTTTTAAACCGCAGGACAGGGCTAACCAACAAGTCTCGTGCTTGAGTTGGCTTTAACAGAACAAATAAAGACCTTGATGAAACACTTATGGTTCAGTTCTTTGAAGCTCGGATGTCCAGAATCGCCCATTTGCGTTTTTCACCGCGTGAACTCGTTTTTGGAATGAAACTAATCATTGAACCGTTCCTAAATGAGCTGAAACCTTGTGTATCTACTATTTAGCAGAAGCGTATGCAAAAGTGTTGTGCCTTTTTACTTTTCGTTTTTTACTCCCCAAGAATCGACCGCTTTTGATGTTGCGAGCGCTGTGATTGAGCTAAAACAGACATGTTGAACTCACGCACGATGGCGAAGAAAATTAATGTTTACTGAAAAATAATAATCCTCAGTTTGCAATTAGTTTTGCTTAAAAACTGAATAATACATTTGCAATTGATAAATATTATGTAATCTTAGCTAATTGTCATAATCCATTGGCTGTGATATCCAAAAGAACCATGGAGTTAACAAAAGAACAAGTTTAATAAAGAAAAAGACTAGCATAACACAAAACATGGCATGATAACCAGAACTCAAACTAACGTGGTGACTTCAATAACAGACAATATACAATGGGACAGGTGATGACTTAAATACACACAAACACTTAACACAGGTGGAACTGATAACACAAATGAAACAGAAAGGCTCCTGGGACATGTAGTTGCCAACTCCACAGTCCAATGCCAATCCCACAAGTGTCCACCAGGTGGAGTAGCGGAACAGGACTGTTACACTAATACTTAAATATTTATCTATCCATCTTAGATAATACTACTTCAATTGTGTTTTGCGGACGCACTAAATCCTCAAAAACAGTTAAAAACTGACTGATAAAAAAAGTTCAATATAATTTATTGCCCAAATGCAAAACCCAGATTACGAATAATAAACACATCATTGGAATGTATTTTCCATAAGAAATTGTCTTTTCGGTCTTCTGAAAGATTTTTAACAGGAAGATTACGCTGCAGACTCAAAGAACAATAAAAGTGACGGCTCCGTTTCCTTAAAGAACTGGAATCCAAGAGCAGATGCAGGTGTCAGGATCAGAACCGCTCCAGAACGGTCCTGATTCCTGCCTATTGTTTTTGGGCGGGGCCACACTGAGCCAATAATAAAGACAGGACAGAGCATTCTGGGATTTGTATTATTAGCAGTGCGATTTCAAGAACGTTCCTTTAAGTTTACTAAATTTCTTTTAATTTAAAAAAACTAAATATCAAAAAAGTATTGACAGCGTGTAGATTTACGCGTGCCAGTGGAGAGGCTGCTGTTATAATTGTGTTTATATTCTTTCCAATAAAGTTCCGATTATCTTTCTTTCCAATTGACGAAACAGCTTGTTATCGAGTGTGAGGAAAAATAATGTATGTTTAATGATTGACACCCACATTGACCAATCAGAAGACTTAACAATGGTAATTGTTTAAATAAAGCCGTCATGTTGGTTGGAGCCAAAGATTAATACTGGTAAACGCGTATATAAAAAAAAATTCTGTCTGTGATTTGCTGCATGGTGCGTTTATGGACTACATGTCCCATGATTCCGTGTTTCTGTTCGCTGGTGTTTCATCGTCATCTGTTATCAGTTTCACCTGTTCATCATCTGTCGTGTTATTTAAGTCTTCACCGTCAGTCATTAACATGTGCACATCGTCTGTATTGCTGTCTTCTGTAAGTTGTCGTCTTCTTTTCGTCATTTATTGTCCGTGTGATGTCACTACGATCCCTGGCTCTTCATCACGTCACCCTCATCCGTCCCGGATCGCGAGACTGCATTCCATTAAATGCATTATTTCTTCATGTTCATAGGGCGTCTGGTAGCGGAGAAAATGGTTGAAAATGAATTCAAAAGAATTGCGATTTTTCAATTGTGATAGATCAATGTAATTACAAAATTATTCACAAAAACGTGAATAATCATATCAAATAATCATATCAGAAATCACAATTTGTTTCTGTTTTAGTAAGCAGCTGTCCTTCACTTAGTAGCTCACTGCTGCACATGTGGCGACTTTCCCCATTTTGTTGTGTTGTACAGTTCAGAGCTAGCTGCTAACGCTAACAGATTCCAGCATTCCGCGTCATCACTATGCTGGGCGCGCCTCAAACAGATTCCACTTGTTTCCTCCTTTGGCTGCTTTTCTTTGACGAAGAAATGTTGGCTAAAGCTGCAGCTTGCTATAAGTGTTTTATAAGTGTTTGTGAAGTCAAATTCTGAAGGAAACTACAGCAGAACACAGTAGAACTAATTATTCCCATTAAGTATATGCCGCGCTCGCTTGGATAAAAAAAAAAAAAATTCAAGTTTGCTCAACGTATATTGAGGCTCGGCCACAAGAAAACTCCCAAACAAAAAAGACAGAAAGAAAAATGTTTTTCTAACGTTAATGAAGGTTTATGTACACTTTGAGCTGTTCTGAGAGAGTGGACATATCTTCACGCACAACAATTCAGCTCTTTTACTGTGTTTGCATACAATAATATTTCAAACATAAACCGCAATTCTGACCATTAACATCACCGTTATCGAATAGTTTTCTGTTTTGTCTCTTGTGGTTACAATATTTTGCTCGTAAACTGCTTTTAATAAATGGATCAATCTCAGAAAAGGGCTTAAGGTCTGTCTTGAGTTTTTGTTTTGTTCAATATTTGGTGCTTTTTTTTCTGTGCGTGTGTGTTTTGAAAAAGCAATTATGAGCAATTTTGGCTTGAAATGACAGAAAAACATTAGGAAACTACATAGGAACTACAAAAACATAGGAACTAAAATAAAATGAATGTCAAAAATGTGTGGAACATCGAGACAAGTCAGGGTGTCCAGGCTTCCCTCATCTTGAGTGGACAGATGTTCCTCAGGGTACCACTGCAAGAGAAGCCAGAACAGAATGGGTGAGACAGATAACCAAGCTATGCAGATATATGTTGTGAGATACAGCCCTGTGTGTGAAGAGGTCCAGGTCTTCCTCAGCTCCGTGCGGTGTTGAGCAGTCGGATGGCCTGGGGGAAGAAACTGTTGCACAGTCTGGTCGTGAGGGTCCGAATGCTGCGGTACCTCTTACCAGACGGCAGGAGACTGAAGAGCCAGATGAACACCAAGAAATTTGGTGCTCTTGACAATCTCCACTTGGGCTCCGTCAATCTCCAGTGGCGAGCGGTCACTCTGTGATCTCCTGAAGTCAACAACCATCTCTTTTGTCTTTGCAACGTTGAGAAACAGGTTGTTGGCTATACACCAAGAAATAGGCAATAGGAAATAGGCTAAACCGTTAAAAATCTAATTATTCCGTTAAAAACAACCTAACGTGAAGTTCCAAGCCGGAGTTGATCAAGTGTGGAGTTAATTTGAAAGCAGGATTAGTGTGTCAGGCCCAGACTTGCTGAGATTCTCTCCAGCTCCATGACCCAGAAATCATTTACAAAAAAGATGGAAGGTGTAAAACAATTTCAGCCTAATTTGGCAGCTAAATATCACAGCTAGCGCTGCTCGACTTTCCTAATAAAGAGAGGGGAAGAGATGTGTCTTTCTAAAAGTTGTGGGTGTGATCTGCAGGTCATGTGATGTATCATTATCTTC
>MU204192.1:263210-284267 GCA_017309775.1 Paedocypris sp. Pulau Singkep
CTCCTCCACCTCATCACTACAGACAAAGGCTCCGGCGCTCGACCATCTGCTCCTGGTCCGTTACTGCATCACAGTCAATACTGAAAGTTCTGACAATGCTCTGCTCGTGCAAACGACAGTATATATATATATATACACACACACACACACACACACACACACACACACACACACACACACACACACACACACACACACATTTTAAGTGTGGATGAACGAGTTTAAATGATAGATGAAGGAACGGAAGAAGGTAGTGTGGATGATGTAAGATGGATATTGACAAATTACTTTGTGGATTTAAACTGAATTGATGAGCTCTTTCCTAACGTTACTCGTTGTTTGATTGGGTTTGGATTCATTATGAATAATGGCAGTAAACGAAGGCAGGACTCGCACCGCAGCTGCTTCCTTCACCAGCCAGATGTCCGACCATCTGAGGCCCCGGGGCCCTTCACCACTCATGGGGGTCTCTCTTTTTATACGGTTCCTTATCTGAGATCGCTAAAACGTACACACTAAAATATATAACATTTTAAGAGCTTTTTAAAGAGCAATGTCGTTTTTTTAGTGGTGGCTTTCGTCGTCGACAAAGCACAAACGAATAAATAAATAAACAAACCGACACTTTGTTATTTAAACAAATTAAGTTATCATCACCCACAGAGCGCGTGTGAAAGGAGTGACTTCTTCCGGTAGTGACGTCACGGGCTGCTTTTTCCGATGGAGTTCAACGGACGCTTCACGACGCCGCACGTCGCGCTCCATGCCCGCTGTCCCCGTGAAGAAGACGGAGAGATGAAGATGAGGAGATGAAGATGAAGATGGTGCGAGGTGAGAGCGGTTCGTGTCGTCAGTTGTGTGAGGTAAACACCTCGTCCTGCGCGTGTACGTCTCCTCAGCTTCCGACGATCCATCCTTCACCTTGGGAAGGTTGTACTTACGAGACAATAAGTGACGGGGAAACGCTGACATGTTGACGATCCAGCAGAATCCCAAACGTTCTTGCCCCTAACGCTGCGTTTGTTTGTTTGTTTGTTTTGACCGCGGATGCTTGTTGCTCTAGAGCGGCTGAACACGCGGTGATGTCACGTCTGTGTCTGCGCTGTGACGTTTACCGATTCCTTTGTCTTTCCGGTTAGGATTGGTTTTGTTCGTTAGATTTAGGGAATTGAAAACAGAGCAGCGGATAAGTCCTTATGACACGTTTGCATTTAAAACAATGACAAACCTTCTCATTATCACCACACGACGGGACATCTGTCTTTAAACAGACACAAGTCACTGGGTCGCGTTTATAAAAGAAAGGAGAAATGAATCGATGAATGAGTGAGTGAGTGAGTGAGTGAGTGAGGGAATGACAGGAATGCAATGCAATGCATGATGTAGGTTTTATTAGAGCATCTCTCTGAGAGAGAGAGAGAGAGAGAGAGAGAGAGAGAGAGAGAGAGAGAGAGAGAGTGAGAGTGAGAGTGTCTTTGACTAATTTAAAAAGGTGTATTATCATTCATTAATTTCTATGACTACGGAAGTTTATTGCACTGGATGTGAACATTACACTGATTTGATTTGGATTGTGTTTATAAAAGAAAGAAGTGAATCGATGAATGAGTGAGTGAGTGAAAGGAATGCAATGCATGCATGATGTAGGTTTTATTAGAGAAAGTGTGTGTGAGTGAATCCTTGACTAATTAGAAAATTTGTGTTGTCATCCATTTCTGTGATTAATGAAGTTCATTACACTGGATTTGATTGCTGTATTTGAATTACTGGCGATCAGCCAAATAATTGTTCATTAGTCCATCCATTAGCTTTTCCCTGTCTGGGCAGAGGGGGCAACAGAGATCCTTCAGACTCCCTTCTCCCTCCTCTCCTCTTCTAACTCCTAGTGTTCTAGGCCAGACCTAAAGCATGTCCTGGGTCTCCTCTAAGTTTGACATGTTCCAAAAGCCTCCTCAGCTGACTCCTCTCAGTGTGGAGGAGAAGAGTCTCAAGTTGAAGTTCTGAGCATTTCTAAGGCGCTTTAACTGTCTAAATTACTTTAACAGAGTTTTAACTGTCTCAAAGTGCACGTGTGAATATGTAAGAGAATTGTTGCTTTTTGTTAATTTGATCGTCTGGTTTTTGGTGTTAAGTAATTGGCTGTGATTATCACTATGACTATTTGCTATGTCTAAGAAATCTGAATATGTGGTTAACTCTGAACATATAAAATATATACAAAGATCTTATTTGGAAAATCGTTTATTTTTCTTGAACTTAATGGCGCCCTGCCACCCTCGAAGAAGTTGTTTTTCAGTACAGTGATACCCACACTTACCGTAGAACTAACCGTAAAAATGTCATCCCAGAGTTCCGATATATTTTTGCTATACAAAAGGAACGTGTCTTATTCTTACTGCTAGAATACATTGAGATGAGAGTTCAGACATATATAAAACAGTTTAATTTCCTACGCACTTTAAAAAACAACAACAACAAAGACACTAGTTAGTTTCAGAGATGCTACCAAAATATAAAATAAGCATGTATTTTTCCAGAATAGGAATTTTTCCCCTCGTTTTTTTTCAAAGTTTTTTTTCTCTCCCGTGGAGCCGCCATCTTGAAATGACGTCATGTAAATACCTGAGATTTCCGGAAAACCAGTCATGTGAGATTGTCCGCCTGGATATTGTACCTTTATGAACAACTGCCAAGGGACAAACTAAACAATTGCTATTTAACATGTTTATCACATGTATTACCAATATTTTAGCATTTATAAACAGTCCCTACAGGATTTTGCTGGATTTTTTTGTGATTGTTGCGGCCTAAAATGCCAAATGTTGCCGGAGCTTTTTCAAAAAGTTGCGGGAAAAGTCGCTATTTTTTATTTTTTTTTCAACAGAATTGCATTGTCATATGATTAGACAAACATGTTTTGGATTTTTTTAATGTCAAAAGTGTTCTTTGCAGGTTTAATCCCCCAAAGCACAGGAATTCCAAAATTCTGGCAAATTTGATTTATTTGTAGGGGTAGACAACAAGGGGCATTTTCCACTTTTGAAGTTCACTGGCCCGACTATCAAAACCACTGGCCCAGGTCGACGTGTCGTGTATTGATCCCAATAATCGCAAAAAAAAAAAAAAAATCATTTAATTAGTTTAATGTAGGTTTAGAGCAAAGTGCAGCAAAACTGAGCAAAAACAGAACAAGTGCAATTCTCTGCCTTTTCTTTTCGTATTCTCTTTCGCTTTCCCTCAATTCCTCTCAGGATTTATTTTTCTTCCTTGAAAACATGTCACCTAGCTCAGTGGCGGCCATTGGGAAACATTTTTGTGCCTTGGGCCCAATACCGCATCTATTTTTTTTTACTTCATACTGTCAGTTAGATGCTTTTATCCAAAGCGACTTTCATGTCATTAAAAATGTGTTAATATTTGTAAAAATTGTACAGTTTTTCCTGGGAATTGAACTCATAATCTGGTGTTTCCAACCCCAGCTCTACTGACTTTACTGCTGCTGCACAAATTATTCTGCAACCAATCTTGAAAAGTTTGCAATTTTTAAGTGGTTTTGTCATATAGTTCCCCTGCAGTGTCTGGTTTGCTCTGTTCAGAATGAATCAGTATCAGTTGAAAAACATCAACAATAAAACATTTATCGTCCAAGTGTAAATAATGTAACGTAGTAAATATAAGTGGTGTTTTTACTCACTCCTGCCAGAGTGATTTAAACTGAAAAATACAAAAACAAAATACAAAATACATTTTAATACAAAAATACAATTTTAATAATTAATTTATAATTTAATTGACAGAATGTCTGGATAGTTTTATTAAAAACCATCAAATAAATAATTTCAAACGTGTTTAAACATATAGACTTTTGAAATATTTGACAAAAGGATCACTTTGACTTTGTGCTGCGTCTGAATGTGACGAACATCGCGCGACAGATACTCTGTTCTTCGGGTAATATTCATGATAGTACTTTGGCTAAAGTGTGTAAAATAGTAAAGTGTGTCATTATTGCAGAATGGTGAAAAGCGTAAAAAAAGCCGCGTTAGCGTTCCGTGATTTAACAAACTTTTCTTTTAATAAAATTATCGCTAAGCAGTTGCCGTCTTTTTTTTTACCCGTGCCGCTTTATTAAATCTTGCTTTTCGTGTTTGATGCCCAGATTGATCAAGATTATTCGCGCGGAAGTTGCTACTTGTTGTGTATGCGGCGGAGGCGCGCACACAACCATGTGACTTGGCACTTCGGCGGGAACGAGCACGCCGTTTAGAGGCGGAGCACCAAAAACTCTCTGCACATTAGTGAGGCTGTCGGGATCACACAACGCGTTAGCGGTAGTTAGTTAGCGAGCAAAACTATTTAACAGAAATGCAGGTAAATAATGAGAAATTTTACTTTTTTTATCGAGTCATTTTTACTGGCCCCACTGGGCCAGCAGTTGGGCCGATCTGGTGGCCCGGTTGGTTATAAAAGTCCGTCCGGGTCACCGGGTCATTTATATTGTCGACCCCTGATTTGCCCATCAGAAAGTGCTAAGACTATTTTTCAACCCTGTCACTTCTTGTGTACAAAATATTAGCGCATTTATTTTAATTTCAACATTGCCCAGTCTAAACAAGTATGAACCAACTGGATGTTCCTCCAGTACTTGAAGGAACTGGAATAAACTAGTAAATGTTGTGCTAGTAAAATTTGTGCATTTACATTCAATTTTTGTATTCTCACTGCTTTTTCTTTTTGCTATGTTATTACTATTTTTTATAACTATTTCTATTGATCTTTTTTTGCATATTGTATTCTTTTTGTTCTTGGAGTGATTGTAAAAAACATTTCACATCATGTCATACCGTGTATGTATATGTTTGTGACAAATAAAATTTGATTTGATTTTTTTATTTTGATTGAAATGCCATGAATCAGTTGCATTATAACAAAGTGCATAGGCTATTTTCAGCCCTGACAATTAATGCGCATAACAGAAGTTTTCTTTTAGGTAAACATTGCTTAGGTATTTTTCTTTAAGTTGGTGAAATCCAGGAATGGCTTCTCCATTCGTTACATCAAAAAGAAACTTAGGAGACATAGAGTAAACAGAACACGCATTAGGGCTCTGCAACAAATCGCATGCGATTGTCATGCGTATTTCATCAGTAAAGCTGGTGTTCTATCATTTTTTGCTACTTTTCAGCTTTTCCTAACAATTATGTCATGTTCTACCTTCTTAGTGGCCCCGCCCAAAAGTATGCACTACCAGGGGTTACAAATTGTTGCTTTAACTTATAATCATCTTATTAACTTTATTCAGATATATTTGTTTAGAGTGTAATTATTGACTTATCGAGGAAAAAATGACTCATTTTAATTTTTATTTGATCAAATGAAGCAACATTTATATCTGAAACAAATAATTCGTTTAATAGTGAAGTGTGTCGTTTTTTTAATCTTGAAAAACACTGTTCGCATTATACAAGGCAAATACTTTTATTACAAATTTATTAAGAATAAATAATATTTAGTATGAGTTGAAAGGTTTTATGGGCTGAGAATAGTTGTCGTTTGATGCAATCGTCTTTCCATGCACCGTGACCTGCCGTCCGCCCGACACATGATTGCGCGGTGTAGCGAAGCTGGCAGTACGGAAGTCTTCGGGTGTGGCGCGCGCGTTGAAATAAACACCTTTCTCTTGAGTCTAGCTGACACTCTTCTGTCACACAACACTCCTGACACTTTCCTCCACCCGCTCCATCCTGCCTGCACTCGCTTCTTCACCTCTTCTCCACTCTCCCCATCACACTGCACTGTTGATCCCAAGTACTTGAACTCCTGCACCTTCTTCACCTCCACCCCCTGTAACTTCACTCCTCCACCCTGCCCCCTCTCGTTTAGACACATGTATTCAATTGCAATGCCTTGATGAAGCTAGCTACACCATCATAACAATAAATGCAAAGGTTCTACTAATAAATGCCACAATTTCTCTCACTGTTTCAGATTTCGGCCAGGCTTTCCTCTTTTGTTTTCGATTTCGACCATTTCTAATTTTCACTATTATTTGAAAATTCAATTGAAAAATTGTTTAACTTATTTTATCACAGGAGTTAATTTTGCACCATTGACACGTGTTAAAGCGTTTATCGACCTCATGCCTGTCTGAATTTGTCTTGACGCCGCACCAACTGTCCTAATTTTTTAATTACATTTTTTTTTAAACGTAAAAGGTTCAAATTTATGCAACCAACATATAATAAATTGGTAGTTTTTTTCCATACTTACTGTTGCTTACTTTTGTTCTCCGTTTGATCTAGCCTTTCATACATACCACACAATGAAACGGGTAAAAGTATTCATGTTTTGTGCTGATTATTGTATCGGTATCGTATCGGAAGTAAAAATGTTGTATCCTGTTTCGTTTTATGACAAATTGCTTTAAAGCTCTTCATTTTGTAAATTCTTTTGGAATAAAGTTGCAAATGAAGGTAAAGGTAAAATAGTAAAGTACAGTAGTGTAAACGCAGCCTTGTCTTGTGTCTATTGTAAATGTATAATTTGTATTTGGAATAATATTTCTCTCCCTTTGTGTTCATATTTATGTTGAAAGGCTTTTATAAACGTTAAAATGAAAGTGTGCTGGGTTTCTTGGCTCCCGTTCAGTTTACACCATGAGCTTGATGTTTAAGGATGAACTTACAGTTGGTGCGTCAGCTAATAGTATAAAGCACTTAAAGCTGGAGATGCACCAGATCCATTAGATTGATTAGAATACCTCCTGGCTCTGATCCGCAGGCTGAGATGGACCGAATGCGCAGCAGCTCCCGCAGATGACAGAATGGACCACGGCAGCACCAAGCAGCAGCGCGCCTCGTCTCCGGCCAGATTCAAAGAGTCTCCATCAAAGGCGCCGGCCAAGAGCACGAGCAAAGCCGCTGCGGCCAAGAGTGGCGGGAAAAGCAGCAGCCGCAGCAGCTCTCCGGTCACCAGAGACAAGCATCCAGCCAAAGGCGCGTCAGCCGCTAGCCCCACGCTGAGAAGGTCGGAGAAGAGCAGGAGTGCGGAGGAGCGCGGCGGCGGCGGCGGCGGCTCTTCTGATGAGCCGTACTCCATCGGCGAATCCTCGGCGGTGGTTTCTGATCAGCCCAGCTCAAGCAAGTCTTCTCAGGGCAAAAGAGAACAGGTGAAAGTGGAGGGCGGCAAGCAGTCGGTGGGATGTGGCGCGGGCTTCTGGAGGGAGGGATGCTTGCAGTCTGAACTCATACAGTTTCACATGAATAAAAGCTTGAAGAAGGAGAGCGGGATGCAAGCGGAGCCGCCTGGAGACCCCGCGGACGCCCTCCCTCAGCCCGACCAGGAACTGCAGGAGGAGATGGAGAGGCTGGAGGAAGAAAACGAGTATCTTCAGGTAGGTGGCCTGTGATACGTTTAGAAAGCGCTTTTCTTAGCCCGAGACCAACGCAAAGTCGCTATGTGAGTAAGGGAAAAAAAAACCATCTTTAAACAGTAAAATGTCCCCCATTTATCTGTATTCAAAAATTAGGGAAAAAGAGTCCGCTAAAAAAAGAAAAGGCTATGAAGAGCAAGCTAGATCGCGACAGTGGCTAGGAAAACAAAACCTCTATGACTTTAGGTGAAAAGGCAAAGCTCATTCTCGTGAGCATTCTGAATCACACACTAGGAGTGAGCGGTAAACCCATATGAATGTGAAAACATGGTAGTGAGTTGTGGATTTGGTGTTGTGGATACCGTTACACATTAATGAATTTCATTTTTATATACGCATATAAACACTTTAATACAGTGTAACACGTTTGTTTCATTACAATGTTTAATGACGACACAGAGGCATTGCTAATCTCACACAGAAAGCGTTAAGGCTAAACCAGGGGTTTACTTTTACTTTTACTTTTAAAAGATACTGTATTAAGATGTGGCAGATGCCTATTCAGGTTACCCCCTGCGTGTGCTTCAGGCATGGGCAAACAAAAGGCCCGGGGCCACATGTTAAACATTTTAATCCGGTCTGCTGAACTTAAAATCAATTATAAAATGTATAAAATAAAATGTAAGTCAGATATTTTGTTCTTGGTTTTCATTTGGAACTAGAGCATATACGTACGTATGTCCTCCACATCCCAAGATGTGAGTTGTTTCTCCAGTGAGGTAAGGTTCCCAAAACACTCCATAAATCTGCTCCCGGTCCGGCCCCTTTTGTCAAATGTTAGAACCCATTGTGTCCCGCGAATCAAAACGTTTACCCACCCCTTTCCTACTTTAAATGAAGTTTGCCAAAGTTTGCCTACAATGTATTTAAGATCTTACCCTCAATATCGCGATATAATATCTATACCGTCTGGACACTTTCAAATCCCGTGATATGAGTTTTAACTCGTAGCGAATTTTAACCACCCCTACTACGTACCATCCTACAAACACACTGATGCTCAGAATGAACTGCAGCATATTATCTTGATCATGTCTACTCGACAAAACGCATTCAGTAATAGTATTAAATAAATAAATATTAACAAGCAGTTGGATAGATGAACATAATAAAGAGGCTGGCGAGTGAGTCACGCATTTTTTTTGGATATCTCGGCGCAGTCCATTTTTTTTTCGTGTACCTTATAGTCAAAAGCATTAATTTGATCTTCTGTTCTCAGCACGAAATGGATGAAATGCGAGCAGAGATGGACGAAATGAGGGACACGTTTTATGAAGAAGATGCGTGTCAGCTGCAGGACATGCGGCGCGAGCTGGAGAGGGCGCATAAAAACTGCAGGATCCTTCAGTATCGCCTGAGAAAGGCCGACAGGAAGCGAATGCGTTATGCAGAAACGGGGGAAATGGACGGGGAACTGGTGAGGAGCCTGGAGCAAGACCTCAAGGTGAGGACGTCTGCACACATGATCGTGTCCAAGGAATTGTTCTTTACAACAAGGCTTCTGATGATTCTCTTAATTCAATTCCCATATTCAATCATGGAGCGTTTTTTCCCGGACACAAATTCAATTTGATCTTTCAGAGGTGTTTTTGAGAGGTGACAGAACCGTCCAGTTAGGATCAGTGGGCGGGTCAATCACACATTTTTACCAAATTCATTATATTATACAGTATTGTCCTATTGTCCTATTATTATTATTATAATAGTAATTTGTCACTCCGTCTGTTTCTGTGTGGCTGGTGTGGCACAGGGGACTTGTCTACGAGGTTGCAAAAGCCTTTGGGCAAGACACGGATCCTGTAGGGTTTCTGTTCACTTCACTGCGTGTGTGTCCGCCAAACTTGGTTTAATCATTTATTTGGTTTAAATATTGGGTCTATATTGTAAATGTAATTTATGTATGGGTGCACAGGTGTCTGAATGTGGGAGAGCTGGAGTAAATACCTTAAATAAATTACATACATCAACCAATTCATATTAAACTATGTGACATCTAAGAAAACATTATAATCAAAATTCATCACAATTAATTATTATGATTAATATTCACATTTTTACACAATAAAACAGATCATAAGAACAATAGATATATCTCAATATCAATTCTTAGTGCTGTATGTCTTCCAATATTATTGTCTTCAGGCCATCTATTCAAAACATTTCAATGGCCAGGTGCTTAATATAGACCTGTGTCTAATGGAGATGCGTCTAATTTTTGATATATATATATATATATTTTTTTTTTCTTTATATACGTATATATATATATATATATATATTTCGTTTTTTAACACTCCTAGGTCGAGTCACTCTCAATAATAATAATAATAATAATAATAATAATAATAATAATAATAATATAATAAGAATAGAAGCTTGTAACATTGAAGCGTAAAATATAAATGAATGTCAACACTCATTTAAATGCTGTAATACACCGTTTTGATTAAAGAAAACAATGGGTAAGCCGGTCATAATAAAAGAAAAAAATGTATTGAGCAAAAGAGAACACAGATATGTATTTGTATATTTGTGTGGCAAAAGTATGGCACTGATAATTAGTCGAGTTGAAAACGCTGATCACACGTTTTTAACTAAAGGAACAAAAGGCGGGGAGTTGTGGTCCAGTGGTAGGAGACATGGACTCGTGTCCGAGAGGTTGCAGGTTCGAATCCCCCCTACTACGGGTTCTGCAACTAAGTGTCCTTGGGCAAGACACTGAACCCCACATGCTTAAGGCTGCCCACTGTGTGGCTGCCCACTGCTCCGGGTTTGTGTGTGTTCACTTCACTGTGTGTGTGTGCACTTTCACGGATGGGTTAAATGCAGAGCACCAGTTCAGTATGGTTCCTAGTGGCCATATTGCCGTCACCTCACTTTCCTTTAAAAATAAAAAAAAAAGCGATCACATATTAATATCAAAAGGATCAACACACGTCACACATTCAAGGAACAAAACAAAGCTGGAAGTCGACTGAAACATTGCTGTTCTCGTCATGTTTCCGCTAGTTTTCATCATCGTGGAACTAGACGACCGCGCCGCCGCCCAGCAGCTGCAACCTTTTACACAGTATTTCTTGGCGTAACGTGACGACTTCCAGCTTAAACAGCAGCTCTTTCGATTGAAGCGATCGCGTTAACGGTCATTTGGCAGACACTTTTATTTAAAGCGATTTACGAAACGACGAGCTATTGAAGCGATTTGTCTTAAAAACACAATAATTACTGAAACGCAGCAGTCAATGATGAACACTGTTGAACGTGCTGGTGAAAGAGCTCAGTCTTCAGTGCTTTTTTAATCGCGGTGAAGCATGTAGACTTGATAATCTGTGGAACCGTTTACCAGCTGCAAGCTGCTTTATCAGCGCGTTTGCCGACGAGCACGCGCAAAAATGTACAGGCTTACAAATGAAAATTAACCAAAGTAAAATAAATCAGTAACAATAATAAATTGGTAAAATATGCAGCGGTATCAGAGCAATGGATCAGTCCCGCTGCTGGCGTTATGTGCTTACCTCAAGTAATTGTTTCCTCGAGTCTCCTCAGGTTCAAGTCCGGCATTTTCCATAAGTTAAGTGCGCCGTAATGTCAGCTTTGATAAATACTGTGCACGTAGTACTTTAGTTTTAGCTACAGATTTATCTGGCAAGGTTTTCAAGTGAAACTCTCAAAAAAAACGGAAGTGGTGAAAAAAACTGATTAACGGCATTACTAAAATTTGACGTGATAAATTTTTGTATTAATCGCATGCGTTAACGAGTTTACTTTGACATCCCTAATATAGATATGTATAAAAATATAGATAAAATATAGTATAATGCAGGGGTACTCAATAGTCGGACTCCGGTCCGCATCCGGACCCAGACGCGATTACTTCTGGACCGACGGCAAAACCAACATGCTGCTCTTGTGATCAAAATCCAAAGGCGTTTTCAGTGGTCACGCAATTTTTATTCTGCATTGTTCATTCACACACACGCAACAACGCAAACGAATATATTTTGAATATTTTAATATTGAATGATTGTGCTCGTTTTAGCTGCGGCATTTGTCCAATCACAGCCGCTGTAAGAGCAACGTGACAACTACGTCGTCTGTTTGCGCTCTGGCGGCATCAGTTACTGTAGAACACGGCCGCGGCGGCGCTTAGTCGCTCAGGTCTTCAGGGTAGCCAGAGTCAGGCCAACGGCGCTCTGTCGTTTGCATAAATCGAGAGATTTTTTTTAACCTTAAAGAATATGGCGAGCTCAAAGCTGGCCGTCTATTAGAAAAGAAAAGTTGACTTTGAAAACTGCGAGTCTAAGAGCGAGTGGACAGAATAATATGCATCCGCGCGGAGCAGAAAACCAATGTGTTTAATCTGCAACGAGACGGTCGCGATCGTCAAAAGTGATTGTGAAATGCCATTTATTACTCCAAGCACGCACAATTTGAACAAATTACCCTCCATTGAACAAAATACATTTGAATACTTCTGTAAATTGCACATTTTTATCTGTAATTACAAACCGCACAACATATTTTGTACTTGTACCAGTACTTGAAAATTGCACGTTTTTGTTACTTGTTTTTTTTGTAAAAATGCACAAAATGCAAATTTTTTCTTACTTGTTTTTTGTAAAAATGTATGTCTATCTGTAAAGGATGAATAGAGAAGGCAATTTAGACTGACTCTCTGCACGTCCAGTACAGAGTAAAGCTGACTTTGACTCCACACACACACACACACACAGGCAACAAACGTCTCACATGTGTCCTGGGACAACACAAGACACCTTTCTCTAATGCTGAAATAGTCAATGAGTGTGTGAGTGAAGTGGTGACTGCTCTGTTTGAAGGGACTCAAAAGGATAATTCACAATTCAAATTTCAAATTTATGAAGATGTTTTGGGTCTTACAAACAAGGAGGGATTACATTTATGAAGTAGTGACACATGTTGTTTCTATACGGATGACGTGTCATTCACATAGCGGTTCATATTTGCAACTTGACCGATATTTTTCCGGACCTCGGACTGAACGGAAATTTCGTAAGTGGACCCTTCAAGTTTATAATTGAGGACCCCTGGTCTAATGTAATACCATATGATATACCCTATTTACTTGCTTATAAATTGATACGCTTATAAGTTCTCCCCCCTCTTCAGCTGTGAGATTGTGGTATTGTGTTTAGAGCCGCTTATAAGTCGGGGGAATAAAATGAGAGAAAAGTGAATAGATAGAAATGAGTAGAAACCAAATTTTGGGTTTCATATAAAGTCAGTTCTAGTTATTTGGGGCTCACAGAGACACTAAAGCGGCGCAGGGAAATAATGGTAGAACACCTGTTCAGATGCTCTTTAATTCTTCCTATAGAAATATTAACTATATACAGACATCCTTGGTGGTAAAGGAAACCTAAAAATCAAGTAATTCTGTTTGTTTATGTTTGGATTAATCTATTTAAGCCATTGTTAATTTATGTTTAAGTTTAATTTGTCAATGGTTGCATTATCATTTTAAAGATTTCTGGGAAAAGTGCCCCGCCCCAAACAAGTTCTCCCGAGAATCGAAATACTAAGTTTGAAATCCACCGTGTGACTCGGTTGTTTGTGAAGCTTCACGGCAAAGAGAGACACAGGAGTCAGAAGAGAGCTGAGCCGAAAGAGTGTGTGTGTGTGTGTGTGTGTGTGTGTGTGTGCGCCTGTGAGTGCGCGGAGCAGCGGCCAGCGGAGTCAGTGCTCCTTTGCTTGTGCCGTGTTCTGAGAGATGTATTTAGTTTGTGTCATAAATGTTCATTTAATTACCGCGCTTGTGTCTCTGCCGTTTATTTTTGTGAGAAAGGGTGAAATCTCTGCGACTGTTCTGAGTAAAACATGTTCTATTTCTGTAGACCGCGCGTATAAGTCGAGCCCCACACTTTCAGCCCGACATTTTAAGGAAAAATCTTTGACTTATAGTCGAGTAAATACGGTAATATAATGTATACAGTATATAAGGACAGAGGACAGGCTACTATTGGAGAAAGGCGTTTAATTGCTCGCGACACGTTCATACCAGACAAGCCACTAATAGACGATATACAGTAATTACATTACTTTTCTGTCAGGTGGCCAAAGACGTGTCAGTGAGATTACACAACGAACTGGAGAATGTGGAGGAGAAGCGAACAAAAACGGAGGAAGAGAACGAGCGTCTGCGGCGGCAGCTGATCGAAGTGGAGGTGACCAAGCAGGCTTTACAGAACGAGCTGGAAAAGACCAAAGAGGTGAGTGAGCGCCAGCTCATCCTGAAGAACGTGCACGTGTGTTCAGTCCATATTGCGACACTTGCTAATGCTAAAATGTCCGAATCAGCCTTCTCTGAAACGAAGAGGGAAAGACACTCAGAAGGCCGAGAAGAAAATACCACAAACTCCTGCTGAGGTAAATCGAAACTCTTACTTATTTTGTTCATTAATTACACGTGTTATATATTAAACGTAAACCAATATCAGTTTGTCAAACGTTATTGTTGTCAGATGCCGATACTTAAATACCGCAACTCCTGTAGTATGAAGTGCACCGGAAGATGAGACATTTAAAAATGTGTCTATAATTAGCCCAACCTTGTTAAAAATAGATTCATACTTGATGATTTAGTATGGGCTTTTTTTTTTCGAAATTCTATTTACCTCATTCTGTCCATTGCATTTTGTGAAGCATTTATTTTTGTTATTAAAGTGACTGCCCACTGCTCCGGGTTTGTGTGTGCCACGTACTTAATACTTCCCTTAGTGACCATATTAACAAACTCGCTCACTTAACTTTACTTAATAAATCATTGTTTGCATTGCGTAAACCCTAACAAACTTCCATAATGTTGTTTTACTTTCTAAATATATATACCGTATTTTCTGGACTATAAGCCGCTACTTTTTTCACAGGTTTTGAACCACGCGGCTTATACAAAGCTGCGGCTATTCTGCTGATTTTTTGATAATGTAGATAAATACGGTAGATAGCGTTTATTTTCTCTTTTTTTCTGTCCCGTTTAAATCAGCAAAGTTGCTGCCGTGTTAAAATGCAGGTTAGGAAAGGATCTATTTAGTTACACACATGTACATTTACAATTCAAAACCGTTCATAGAGCGAATGCGGCTTATATACAGGCGCGGCTTATAGTCCAGAAAATACTGTATATATATATATATATATATATATATATATATATATATATATATATATCTGAATTGAGTGGACTGAAAAAAATAGCAATACTTATTACTTATTACACAACTGAGATTAGCAAAGTAATATCGATTCATTATTGTATCTCAATGCACGAAAGGTTTGGGGAGCGTTTTGTAAAGTAAAAATCAGACAAGTGATTTCTTGCAGGAGGAAAATGAAGACCTGAAGTGCCACTTGGCCTTCTGTAAAGAGGAAGCCGCCCTAATGTGCAAGAAAATGGCCAAGATCGACAAGGAGAAGGACCGCCTGGAGCACGAGCTGCAGAAATATCGCTCGTTTTACGGTGACGTCGACAGCCCACTCCCGAAAGGTGAAGCCGGCGGCCCCCCCACCACCCGAGAGTCGGAACTCAAGCTTCGGCTGCGACTGGTGGAGGAGGAGGCCAATATTTTGGGCCGCAAAATCGTAGAGCTGGAGGTGGAGAACCGTGGCCTCAAGGCGGAGCTTGATGACCTGCGTGGGGAGGAGCTTGGGGGTGGAGCGATGGACCCCGCCTCTAGAGAGCAGGCCGAGGTCTCGTCGGAGCTGAGGCAGCAGCTGCAGCTGGCGGAGGACGAGGCCGAGCTCCTGCGGCGGAATTTGGCCGACGTGGAAGAGCAGAACACGAAAATGACGGGTGAGCTCAACAAGCTGAAGTACAAGGCGGGTTCGCACGAGGGCTCGCGCCACCCCGCCGGAGCTAGCGACGGGGTGAAGGTGGAGGCGCTGCAGGAGGAGCTGAAAGCCGCGCGACTGCAGATCAACGAGCTGAGCGGGAAGGTGATGCAGACGCAGTACGAAAACCGCATCCTGCTGTCCAACATGCAGCGCTACGATCTGGCCTCTCACCTCGGGATCCGCGGCAGCGCCAAGGACAGCGACGCCGACAGCGACAGCGGGCGCAGGGAGAGCGACGACGACTGTTCCCGTCTCCCGCCCCATCGCAAGCGGGAGGGTCCCATCGGTGGAGAGAGCGACTCTGAGGAGGTCCGCAGCTTCCGGTGCCTCACTCCCACACGCTCGCTCTACGCCAGCGAAGGCCGTTTCCTCCCCAGAGGCTTCAAGGATCGGCAGCAGATGATGGAGATCCGAATGGAGGCCGAGAGACTGAGCAGGACCATCGACCGACTCATCGCCGACACCAGCAGCGTCATCGCAGAAGCGCGCGCCTACGTGACGAGCAGCGAGCTGTTGGCCAGGATGGAGGAGGACGAGGACGAGGGCGGCCGAGTGCGAGAGCACGAGCTGCTTTACCGAATCAACGCTCAGATGAAAACCTTCCGAAAGGAGCTGCAGAGCTTTGTGGAGCGGCTGGATGTCCCCAAGCTGGAAGACCGAGAAACCCAAGAGCCTCTTTCAGTAAGTTCACCTGTCTGTCTCCTCACACCATAGCCAGTGTGTTTGTCTACCTTGTTTGTCCATCTACGTATATATGTCTAATATGTTGACCAACTTCCTATTGTTGTTTCTCTGTCTTTCTTTCATTCTGACTATCTGCTCAAGATTGTCTGTCTGTCCGCCCATGGCTGTCTATCCATCTGACTGTCTGTCTATTGCTTTCTAATCTTTCTGTCTATCTTCCTATGGTTGTTTATTTCTTTCAATCTGCTCATGATTGTCTTTCTGTCTATTGAAATGACTATCTGTGTCTGTCTATCTATCTAGCTGTCTGACTGTCTTTCAATCTGACCATCTTTTGTCTACTGCTGTCTGTCTATCGATCTGTCTCTGTCTATTGCTGTTTATCTGTCTGTCCTCTGTCTGTTTTGTCTATCTGTCTAATGCTGCCTGTCTATCTATCTGTCTTTCAATCTGACTATCTGTTTATATTGCTGTCTATTGCTGTCTGTATCTATCTGTCAGTCTTTCAATCTGTATCCCAATTGTTGTCAAGATTGTTGTCCCAATTGTTTGTCTGTCTGTGTCTGTTTTTCTACCAATCTGCCATCTGGCTGTCTGCTCATGGCTCTCTATCTGTCTGTCTATCCATCTGACTATCTTTGTATATTGCTGTCTGTCTATCCATCTAAATACTGCTGTCTGTCTGTCTATCGATTCATCTGTTGTTTGTCTGTCCATCGATCTGTCCCTGTCTATTGTTGTCTGTCTGACTGTCTGTCTATCGATCTGACTATCTGTCTAATGCTGTCTGTCTGTCGACTGCTGTCTGTCTGACTGTCTTTCAATCAATCTCACTATAACTAATCTCACTCACTATCTATTTTGCTGTCTATCTGTCTATTGCTGTCTTCATGTCTGTCGGTCTTTCAATCTAACTATCTGCTCAAGACTGTCTGTGTCAGTCTTTCTACCAATCAGCAATCTGTCTGCTCTTAGCTCTCTATCTGTCTGTCTATCTATCTGACTATCTGTCTATTGCTGTTTGTCTGTCTATCTATCTGATTATCTGTCTATGGTTCTCGCTGTCTGCCTATGTTAATGTCGGTTTCACTTTTTCTTTAATTTTTTTTTTCTTGTCACAATTTTTTTTTTCACTTTCAAATTGTCACAAATAATTGTGAAATTGCAGCTCTGTAATGTTATGAGGTGTGTGCGTGTGCGCGCGTGCTTGCATGTGTGTGGCAGATTTCGCTATAATCTTTGTAAATAATTTTGCTATTTTCAAACGCACTGATCGTTTTTTTTCCTGTTCTCTTTCCGATTCCTACATTCCATCCGTTTTGTTTCCCACCCAGATGTTTCAACCTATCATTTTGCTTATTCTAATCCTTGTCTTGTTTTCTTCTTTATCATATGCTACTATTTTTAAACTAGTTTTTCTTTTTTCTCTTTTTTTTGTTCTATAATTTAATAATTTTTTTTTTTTTAGTTTTACATTTTCAGTTATTTTCATTTGTTTATTTTTGTTAAATGTTTGTTTGATTTTGGACATGTCATTAAGGTCATACAGATATCCATCATCAGTGCCACTCAGCCAATCAAGGTCAAGGAGCTTTGTTCTCATGGACCAATTACATGGTGAGATTTTTTTACATTATTTCACAGATTACTGCTTCATTGTGAATCTTTGTCATTGTTTATTATAGAGTTTATTTTAAACCATGTAATGTAAAAGAGCCAACGCAACAAAAGAACATGTTGCAATTTGGTCAGAATTGCATAATTTAAATTACTTCTACTATCTATTTACTACTTCTATTTACTATCTTCCGACAGTCAATTTACTATCTTCCGACAGTCAATTTAATCAGAATTACCAGTTTACAAATGTTAAGATGTTTGTTCAGCCTAGTTAACAGGTTCTACTTGAAAACCTTAAGACTTTTAAACCATGCTGGGTTAGAAACTGGGTTAGAAACATTAACGGGGAAAAAATGTAAACATTAAAACAATACATATTTCATGACAATTTAAAACATGTTTAAAACAAAACGGTAATAATTTTCTCATGGTTTGGTTCAACCTCAAACATTTGTTATCTCAGAAAAAAATTGCTTTGCTTTCTTTATATATGAGAACCAAACTGTGAATTGTCTTGTAAAAGCACTTAAACCCCTTGAATTATTATAACAGGCCATGTAATGGAAAAATATATGAAAAGTATGAATATATAAAAATATGAAGTGGATCAAAAATTGTGTGTGTGTGTGTACAGGAATTTAGGTCAAAGTGGGGCCTCTAAAGCTAGGTTTGTTTACCAAAGTGTGTCCCTGCTTTCACTTGTGGGGCAACTTTTGTCCGGGCCTCACGACTGAAGCCTGTCTGATGCTCAAGCTTTTTGGCTTTTTCCTCTAGTTTTATTAGTAATCCGTCATCTCCGCGAACAGTCCGCATAGACACGCTTGACGACTTGGACACAACATAGTTACGGTGGTAAAAATACACGCGCACTGTCGGCGGCGGTGCGCTGCGGGTATTTTGGGCTCTCGCCTCGCGGTGTTGGTGTCGGCTGCCCTGGTGTCATTTGCAGACTGCGCGGACTATGATAAACTTCAGTCTGGAGATCAAGGACAAAAATGATGTACACTGGGAATTTAAAACCAAAAGGATGCAGCTGAAGGAACCTTTGAGTGCACGGCCGGCGCCTCCGTCACCTACGTGTTAATGCCACGGACGTCCCGCGGCGGCCTGGGGCAACCGTCTGTACCTCTTCTCTGCTCGGATCGTGAACCCATTAGTGGAATCGCCTTTAGCTGCGAGTGTGGATGATGTGGAGTCCGTTTGGAAACGGGTCTGGTGGGTGTGTGTCCAAGGCGCAGGGCTGGGAGTTCGTCCCCTGCTCCAGACTAGAGAGGGCGGGCAGGAAGGACCAGAGTCCCGCCCGGGTCCGCTCCTTCCCCACTAACATTCTCCAGCACCTTCCAGTCGGACCTGAGGCGGCGCGTCTGGAGCAGCACGGACTCTTACAAAAACAATTTGAGGGGCTTAAAAAGAGCCATGAACTGGAGAAAGACGAGTGGAGAATGGAGAAGGAATTGCTGTTGCGACAAGTGGCCGAGATACAAGTACTGAGCCCGAGCGTGAGGAGCTGATGAAGAGGAGTAAAGTGCTTGTGTTTGGTCGGCAGGGTGGAGAGAACAGGAGGATCTTGCTGGATGTGAAGAGCGTGCTAGAGGAGGTGCAGTCAGGGGTGAAGCGCGAGGAGAGCCAGCGGCGGCAGCTGGAGCTGCAGCACACGCGCGATCGCTGCGCCTGGGAGCTGGAACGCCGCCAGCTGAAGAGCCGCATTTCTCAGGTACCAGAAACCGCCAGACAAAAACCGCCATCTCAATTCTGCCTCTTCACGATCTGAATCCAGCATTTGTACGATTCTGCCTATTGTAACTCCCTGATCGATCGGCTGAGTGTCGCGTGATGCGCGCGCGAGCGGACGAGTGATGGCCACATGCGTTTCTGCGCAGCTGCGATCACGCGCGCTAATTACCTGTTACTAGTGTGTGTAGGTGAGTCGTGCAGCAGACTCGGCAGTCGAGTTAAACAAAAAAAAAACTAAAAATAAATGGAGAGAATGAATTATTAAACACAACGGTAGAGTTGAGTATCAACCCCGACATTTTACTACCTGAAAAAGGATTTTATGTGTTATTATGTGTTATTATATCGTTTTCATTCCATTTATTTAAATGTAAAGCAAAGAGTAATATGTGTTATTATGTTGCTGTTTGACAACCTGATTTTCAGGGTTGAATATATAAAATAATAAAATATCCAGAAAGAATCATGAAAAGAATCGTGATCTTTATTTTAAGCAAAATAAATTGTTATAATAAAATTCTCATTTTATCCACAATCGTGCAGCTCTAGCTGGTCCTGTAGATTCCGAACTTGTTTGATGCTATAATCGTCCTCCTGCACCATCTTTTATCCAATGTGGTAAAAAGTGTGACTTTAATCTGGGTCATAAACTGAAAGCAGGATTTGCAAATGTGGTTTGAGAAGGAGAAAAATTAAAATCCGTTTTTCTTTTGAATAGCAACAATATTTGTGATTATAACAGGGTTTCTGTTTCTAATTACAATATATTGATTTAATTCTCAGTAAATGAGGATAAAAACTGTGCTTAGCGAATACACTGGGAAATGAGCAGGCCTTGCTGTGGGAGGAGCTTGCAAAGGAAGAGTCTGTGTGGCCTCGCAACAAAAAATCTGTGATTGTCACTTAGGAAAACTCCAGAAACCTCAACATGAAAAAACAAATTGATTGACATATTTTTTTTTCAATAGCAGCCAGGATGTTTGTTTAAAGAATTATTCAGACGGACATTTTGTATTGAAATGTATTTTATTATATGTAATAATAATAATAATTAATAATAATAATTGAACATTTATTGGTCTCTCATGGGGAAATGTTTTCTCTGCATTAAACCCATCCGAACAGACACGTAAGTGTAATATTAATTAATTAAGGTAATATAATTTAATGTGACATAATATATTACATATATTTATGTATACAATATAATATGTAATATATATTCTCCAGCTTGCACCGAGGACAGGCTCCTATTGGAGACAGGCGTTTAATTACTCGCAGTAATTAAACGCCTTTTAAAGTAATTAAAGTAATTAATCTAAGATTAATTCATTAATCTTAGATTAGATTAATGAATCTAATCTAATCTAATATAAGAAATGTCGGGGTGCTTATATTTTCATAAATACGGTATATACAGCTGATGATTTATTTTGTCCGTTTATTCTCTTTCATGTGGGTGACTTTCTACCAAATTCTTCCAGTGAGTTGTAATCATCACAGCGCTCACACACCGGTCAGCTCTTCCCAACTATCCAGAGTCCAGTGTAGGGTCAAACCAGGCATAAATATGAGTTAAGATCCACATTTACACAGCGCGCGTAGCTCGGCCCCATCCTGAGGAATGTGAGATGCTGAAGGATTGGTCTTGCTCTCTATTAATAGAGGGCCAATTCTGTGGTATTGTTGCCCAGACTCAAAGCCTCCACAGCAACAGC
>MU204193.1:8277-18805 GCA_017309775.1 Paedocypris sp. Pulau Singkep
TAAAAAGAGATTGCTTTGGTGGCAAGACATCACACTACTTTCAAAAAATACTAGACATTATTGTCTCTTCATCTGCACAGTTTCAAAAAATTCCTACGTGTAGTTTTTTATTTACAGTAAAACATACTGTACATTTTGAGTGTTAGTGGTTTTTATTCAATAAAAAGAGATTGCTTTGGTGGCAAGACATCACACTACTATTACTAGACACTATTGTCTCTCTACACAACCATTCTCATCACAATTTGATTGGAATTGTAGTTTTATTAGTTACTGTAAAACAAACATAATTCGTTATTAGGAATGTTTTTAATAAAATTGTTTTTAGAAATATTATCATTTAAAATAAATTTATTTGTGAGCAGACGTCTGTTACAACACCCGTGATGTCCGGCATTCTAATCACTCAATAGCTTATCACTCATAATAGTCGTCACTCTTTGACTTATCAGCCTCACCTTTTCCTCCCTGTCTGTCTGTCTTGGTCAATGTTCTTCCACGCTGGCCGACCTCACGCACAGATGTCTCCTTGTCGCTCGTCTCGTAGTTATCTTTTGTTTCACATTTTTGTCTCTTTAAATATGAAGTTTTAGATTATTGTGCTACATTTTTTTTGTCTTTCGGTACAGCAAACATAAGGATATCATAAGATACAAAAATGCTTCAATACAGTTTTTAAGCAGGTCCTGAGTAATGGTAAAATGAAATGAAAAAATGTTTTAAAAAAAAAACATTATTCAATGTTTATTTAAACATGTTTTTTGTTCTTGAAAAGCAAATGCCACATTCCTATGTAGGCAAATGTCTAATTACAAAAATAAAATATAATAAAATACAATATATTATGTAATGCAAAGTTAACAGAACCACAACAATTTTACTTTTAGTAAACAAGCAAGACATTAAATGCACAAACAACAGTTCCAGCTGGTTTCTCGCAGTCTCTGTAATTGTTCTGTGGTACAACCCAGGCAGTTCTCATGATACCATCGATCACATTTATCACACTGTATCTAAAATTACAAAAGTAAATAAAGGTTTAGTTAGTGGTTAGTTCCTGTCCTATGGAAAAACAACTCTAGTACAACACTCAACCAATTTGTCATTGGTTCCCCAGCTCCAGGAGACTTTGACAATGAGCACATTGCACAATTGTTTGCATCATCAAAAACTAAAGAGTAGAAAGATCACACAATCAATAGATGTGTTATGATATGTAGATGAGATGTGTTAATCAATAGAGAACCATAGAACATGTATTGTCGTTCTGTTTTTATTTTAGTTATATGTTGCAGAGTTACAAATTGAAACTATTGATTAGTAGTATTTTTTTTTTACATTTAGTCTGGGAATAGATGATTGAGCCTACTCAACAGAAAAACAAAATAATTTTTCAAATATTTTCAGGTAGAACCTAAAAAAAAAAAAAACAAACCTGAGGCTTCAAGTAACTCCATTGCCATTGCTTTTCTGGTGTTACCAATTTCCCTTTGGGCAATGGAAAAGTCCATAACAGGAGGTTGTGGAAATGTCTTCATGATTTCCTTTGCCATCTAAGAAAATACATGCATTACTCTTCACAATGTTATTTTTCTGGAAAATTACAGCTGAACTTAGGAAGTTGAATTACTAATACATTTTAAAAATGTAGTGAAAACTGTAAAGTTAGAAGGACAACCAAAAAGAATACATATCAAATATAAATCAATACTACATATACTGATTTTTCACACAGTAAAAAAACATACCATGGTGACAATTAGTCCACAGCTGCTGCTGTCCTGCTGTACTGGATGGGCCAGAGTTCCACCTCTCCATTTAATGGAAACCCAGTCTGTTCTGCCATGGCGGGTTCTTCTCATTTTGAGAAATTCACTGTTATTCAAGTTCAAGTAAATAAATGAATTGGTAATCGATAAACAATGTGCACATGCTTTAAAATATCACCTTGTACTAGTATCTGCTTCTTACACATACACAAGTTGTCAGTCAATTGTGAAATTTCACTAAATTCATTGGACAACAATTACACATCTGCTTTCGAAAAAAACATTAAATTCAAAATATATTGGATAAAAGTAGTTTTATGTATAATACCTGAATCGTTTGGCTGCAATGTCTGACTCAAGGTCCTCGTTTTTGTTTTCTGCCGGATCCACCAAGTACACGGTCTGGCTGATGGAATTTATAAACTGAAAATATTTTGAAATAGTTAAAAAACTAACTTTTCAGGTTTTTTTTTTTAAAAATTTGAACTAACCAGAAACTTCCAGTGAACATTGTCTATGTTGACAAAAGACACAATCGCTTCATAGGTGCTGAAGTCGACCTAAAAGAAAAAACAACAAGGATGGATAAATGTTTACAAAAAGTACATTGCTGGTACATTGCTTTTATGCCTCTTCTTTCCAGAGCAAACCTCCACCTCTCTAGCTCTTCCTCCACCTGCTCTCTACTCTCACTGCAAATTACAATGTCATCTGCAAACATCATTGTCCAGGGAGATTTCTGTCTGATCTCATCTGTCAACCTGTCCATCAGCATAGCAAACAAAACGAGACTCCAAGTCCACAGTATGTAACAGCTTTTTCAAAAATATCTTAATGTATAAGAATAGTATACAATAATAGTCTAAGCAAATTATAAGAAACACTACAAGATCATAAGGCTATGCGCAAACAATACAACAAGAAGTGCAAAAGGAACACTGGGACTCTTTCGAAAATTACCTTTGGCAGACTTTGCCGGGACATACGAGACCTGTCTCCAGACAGAATCACACCTGCGGTGTAATAGTTCAAAATGTAGATTGCTTTATCGACATCATACATTTTTGCAGCATTCTGGAAAAGTCCTTCGATTACCTAAAAAAAAATTTTTTTATTCAATTCAATGTTAATGTGAAAAACTTAATGTCATGACACATTTATAAAGAAAGAAGACATTTATCATTGCTTAGACTAAGCTTAATATTTAATGAACCAAGCAAAATTGTTATAAAAATGTTTAAAAAACACTACTTCAACTATGTATCCACAGTTCTTGTGCAGAATGCATTTCCAAAGAAATAAAGTACTGTAACAAATGGCACCTCTCCTGTGAGCCACTGGTTTGGACGAAGTGTACGGAGTTCGCTGTGGCGAATATTAAATGACTGCCCTCTGATTTGAGAAGGAATTACTGCAATCACAACCTCGGTGTCTGTCCTCTTCCACAACTCCAAAAGCTATAAATAAATAATGAAATATTATATGCAAGACAAATGTAGTGTTGGTAACATCATAATCTCATAACAACCTCATTATAACCTCAAAATCAATGGCCTCATACAAATTCTCTTGGTTTGCAATCCTTGTCAGTTTTGGAATATTTAAAACTACTTAAAAATACACTCGTCAATACATTTGACAGATGATTCATCACCAGTTGACTTTCTGCAAATATATAGCCTAACTTTTAAACATGTTTCTGCTTTACATGGAATTTGAACAAACCTTGAAGCTGATAAACGCCTTGCTTACCTGAATTTGCAAGGAAGGCTACGAAGGCTGTAATAGATTTTGAGTGAAACTCACGTGTAGATGTTAAGCATATTAGATCGCAACTAAATCCAAATCAATTTTATTTGTCAAATACCTGAGCACGAATGTTGTGATGGTAAAAATAATTTGTACATGCCAGAAACAAACTTTTTGCAACAATTTATGTTGGTAAATCGATTGATTTCCTTTGAAACTATGATACGTCCTTTACCTTTTCTTCTGTTTCCGAAATGCTTCTCCGAGGTCTGACATCCACCGGAACAAGAGATGCTCCAGCAACCTCAGTCCTGCTGATTTTAGGCTGTAAGCAATTTTGAAATAAAAATCAAATAAAATCAAACAAGATTGGCTATTATGACACGTGTGCTTTTTTTTTTGGTGTAAAACAGAGTACACATTATCATACCTTTGGGTCAGGTTCTTTAAAGGCGAATTGTTTGCGTAAAGGGGTAACGTATCGTCCTCTTTTGCTTTGTCGACGCTCTTTCCACCTTTCCAATTCCACCGGAAATCTCTTCGAATCGAAAAGAAAAACATGTTGAATGTTCATACTAGACAATTTAACACAAAACAATTACCAAAAAGGCAAAAGCATTAGAATAAAAAGAACTATACTTCTTGTGCAACAATTTTTAATCAGAGGACACTTCTTACTTTTCCCAGAAAGGTTCTGTTAATGTCCCCATACTCTTTCAGAAGAGCAGGATGCATCTCCTGACAGTGAATGACAAAATCATCCAATCGGGTGAGCCTTCCCGATGTGAAGCGGATGTGTTTCAGGTCCCATTGGCTCTTTTCCATTATTCCCTGCGTCCTGTGATCTACTGTAATGTTCTGAAAATGTAAAAACAACACATATTACGAGTTACATTTTGTCAGGGGTTAAAAAAAAATAAACAAATAAAAAATAAATACTTGTCGGTTAAGTTTCCTCAAGACATTGAATTTTTTGGTGGCATGTTCGTAATTTGGTCCGTTTCCATGTCTCCCTAGATCGCCTTCACACAAACATAGAACTTTGAATGTATGTCATCTGAACTAAAACAAATAGTCTGTGAATCTGTTGAAGACAGATAGAGCCTTTATTTGTCCCAAAAAGACAAAATTATAAATTAACTACCAACCTAACATTATGCCACTCCACAATCCAGCAAACGGAAGCACATATTTTCTCATGTGTTCCATCAACCCCGGGCAGTAATAGGGGTTAGGGTTACCCGACATGTCAAGAGGAGCGTTCTCTATCACACGGCTGTAGTGCCAGCCAAATCTGTTATTTCCTTTAATGTCCTATAGTGCAAAAAATATGATGTAATAGTATTTTCAGTTAGTTATTTGTTGACATTTATGACAAAAACACTGTTAATAAATAGATTGGCATCATACCACAATAACGTGAAAATTAATACAATAAAAGAATGCATTCAGTATAACTAGACTAATTATCAAGACTAATTATCCACTCAGATTAAAACACACAGATACAAGCTCTTATAAATACCTTGAAGTCATCTGGTGTTATTTTACAGTCTTCAATCGGGTCAAAAGACATTCCTTCCTTCTGAAGCAATCGCTGTAGTTTTTTAAAATGTGTCTTGACATTTTCCTGACTCGAGGGACTGGTGAAAACAACGGTGGCACTTCGCACCATCTCGTCAAGACTGTTCAGTGACTCTGCTCGTGTGAATAGCCCAAAAACATGCATGGCCAGGTGGTAATGTTCCGGTGCACTGTAAACCAAGCAAAAAGAAACGGGTAAATATTTTTGATGAAATATTGACCCTTTTTTCTTAGACAATGGCCAGATAATAGTTGCGTAACTCATTACACTCACTACTTTCTGCACATTTCTTTGCCGTTCTTCATCACATGACTCAAACATCTGTGGAGAACAGGTAGTTCGAAGTCCTCGCCGGTTCCATCGCCACATGCGATTTTAAAATAGTGGTTTATGGTGTCGTTCAGGTTTTTTTTGGCAAAAGAAACACATATTGCCTGCATCAGTACCATTGACCCATCGCATATCAGCATCAATGGCCTATGCATTTTTCTGTGTCCAAAAGACTTGGCTACATTAATTTGAAAACAATTTAAGAAAAAGGTAATTGAGGCAGTGGTGTGGTCACAGGTCAGAAATGTTGCGACAGTAAACGGAGGGCGCTGCTTCTGCGGGTTGCGAACCACAAGCTCGTATACATAATAAGGAGGTAATTGTGTTTGTTTTTTAATGATACTTCCCGTTGCATCCAGATACACAATGTCCTCCTTACATCTATCTTGATATATTTGTAGGCCGCTTTGAGACCACAGCATGACACCCCGAGGGTGCATCAAAACATACTGCAACACCTCGTCTGCAGTGTGTTTTTTGTTTCTAATCATTAAATCCAGACTCATAATTTCATTACTATGGCAGCGTTTTGACTTCTTGACCTCCCAAGATATGTTTTTTAGGACGTTGGCAGAAGGTGCATCATCTCTGCATCCTGAGAGCATGACATCATCGTTTAGGGACGAAAGACTTTTCAAATAAATTGTTCTTGGTAATGTAGAACCAAGCTTTTCAGCGAATTTAAGCCTGTCCATTGATCTAATTGGCCTGGTTTTTAATTCATATATGTTATGTCGGCTCTCTCCACCCTGAAAGTTAACCACTGCTCTCAATTCCTTTGCACAATTTACAGTAACTGTAAAGGTGATAGGACAGTCCTTAAATTGACAGTAGCCTACACACCAAAACTCTGGACTGGGACATTTGGATCCAATCGTTTTTAGCCGGTGTCTTTTGAACACAAGAGAGCAATATGGGTAGATTTGCCTCAATCCTTTCGAAATTACACTAGTCCACTGCAGTCCGTGAAAACCTCTTTTCGACCTATCATTTTTAATTAGTTCCCAGTCAGATTGTGAAATAAAAAAAACGCTAGGCTCTTGGGGAGGTTTAAAGTGTATAAAACCATCCTGATCAAGAGCTCCATCTCCGACCTATTGAATAAAAACAAAATAAAGTTTTAATACTATGCATACAAGTAAATGCAGCTTATCACTTCCATTTTCATACTGAAGCTAAAGTTTAATAAGAACCAAGCAAAAATATATATCAAAACAAGTGTCTGTATGCATGTATTTGTTTGTTTGTTTGTGTGTGTGTGTGTGTGTGTGTGTGTGTGTGTGTGTGTGTGTGTGTGTGTGAGTATGTGCACGTGCACAGAGTGCTCATACTACTAAACCAATCACACTGAAAAACTTACTTGCTGTCTTGACTGTTCTGTGTTGTCCTTCTCCAGACTGTCATCAGAGGACAGAGGCAACTCGCCAGCAAACGACGACTGTAAACCAGAACAAAAATTAAAACATTTCACACACGGGCACAATTGTAAATGCAAACAGAGAGACAGACAGACATCTTCAAATTGTTCTTTTAAAAGACAGAGATAGCTGTACCTGCTCTTCGAGTTGATTCTCATCTTCACTTTGTAGACTTTTATCAGTTGACGGAAGAAATTGTTCTGAAATTGTCAGCTTCAAATGAAAGAGAGTGAAATGAGTGTTGCGCACACAAATGACACTCAGACAGACGTGCAAACATTAATGACATACAGAAAGACACACAGACTCACACACACACACACAAACAAATGTATTTCTGTGCACTCTAAGTTGCAATAGAGAGGCCTTGTGTGTGTACACCAACAGGGGCCTTTATAGTTAAAGCATTACAATGATATGAAAAACATACTTGCTGCCTTGACTGTTCTATGTTGTCCTTCTCCAGACTGTCATCAGTGGACAGAGGCAACTCGCCAGCAAACGACGACTAAACCAGAACAAAAATTACAAGGCGTCACACACACGCACAATTGTAATTACAAACAGACAGACAGACAGACAGACATCTTCAAGGTGTTCTGTTAAAATACATTGAAAACCATACCTGCTCTTCGGGTTGATTGTCATCTTCACTTTGTAGACTTTCCTGAGTTGATAGAGGCAATTTTTCTGAAATTGTCAGCTTCAGATGAAAGAGAATGAAATGAGTGTTGCGCGCACAAATGACACTCAGACAGACGAGAACACATTAACAACTAGCAGATTGACAGACACACGTACACGTCCACACAGACACACACACATATGTATGTCACACACAAATGTATGTCTGTGCATCTAAGTTTTAATAGGGTGTGTTTTTAATGTGTGTGTGTACACAAACAGGGGCATATATAGTTAAAACACTACAATTAAAGATAAAACTTACTTGCTGCCTTGACTGTTCTGTGTTTTGCCTCTCCAGACTGTCAACAGAGGGCAGAGGCAACTCGCCAGCAAACGACGACTGTAAACCAGAACAAAAATGTATTTATTTTCACGTATAAATTATGTGCATGAATTTATAGCATAACATAAATGTATACATAAATAACTACCATACATTTTGAACATTTCCTTATTGTTATAAGTATAGTTTTTAACCTTTTTTTGTGTGTCGACTGGAGGTTGCAATGATTCTTCATGGAAGGTGTCAAGTTTTTCAGCCTTATTTAGAAACAATTACAACTGAGCTTATTACAAATGCTAATCAAAACCAATAATAAACCATAAAACAAGGATAAAAGACATTCAATCAGAGTATACGCTTACCACTCTATATGCAGTGTTAAGTCTATGGCGAGTATTGGCATTATTGGGGATCCTGAGCTCCTTACAAACTAGGCCCCAGAAGCCGTGTTTTTGGCCGCTGCCTTTATGAAATGAGATGCCTCTGTTTTGCAGGTGGTCTACAGTGGCTTTGATGACATTAATAGACACGGTTTTTGATTTTTGTACCTAAAAGGAAACAGTATGTTAAAAAATTATCACATTTTTTTCTTAAATATGAAAGCATTTAGTATGAAACCAATATATAGAAATGCATGCACTTACACCAAATAACCGGAACGTAAGTTGCCTGGGGAAAAAAAGAAAGAAGGGAAAAAAAAAAAAAAAAAAACAAACGATATGGATTAAGAAATATAGTAACTTTACATGGCTTTGTTAGAAAGAAAAAACAATGCTGAATAACAGACATCTAATAATTATGTAAAGACGTCGCCATTTATGCTAGTATAGGCCAGCTAGTAGTTCCACAAATTTTAATAACGTCAAAAAGATCCCACCCATGATACTATAACAGGTGAATACATTTATCTAGCAACTTATCATAACGTTTGAACGGTTTACTTCTATTTTCTTGATCGTATTATAAAAGTATAGCTCCTAGCTAAAATTGCTGGACACGTGCACTTTGCTATTACTTCGTAATAGCTTGAAAATAAAATGTTATTTTATTACAATAATCGATTGATAAAAACTCACGGATACATAAACGTCCATGCATAAGAACATGTACATACCTTCGCTCTTTGATCGGCGTGATTTGCGTCGCAGTTGTCTCCATACTTAAAACTTGTCCAAACTTCGACTCTGATGGTTTGCTCATTTGCATAATTGTAAAATGCATTCGAATAAAAATGACTATAAACTTTGGATTGAATTTCTAAATTAAATATATTCATTTGAAATGCTATGCTCGAATGTTTTACTTACTTTTTGTACTTTTTGCAAAATATTAATAATATGTTGTCTGAGATAATGGGTTGATTGGAAAAGCAGGAGATCACCGCGCTGCATTAGGAGGAATGGAATGGAATAGTGCCTGCGTTTATTTAAAGAACTTCGTGCGCAAGTAGTTCGTGATTAGACAGTTTTACATACATCATCATTAACTGCAAACACGATAATAGCATAAATAAAACACGATTACTGTTCAGGTAATGCTAATAGAGGGCCGAGTACAGTGGCGGTACACTGAATTACACCATGCGCGAGACTATCTCTGGCCCATCCCCCCAGATCAACTGCGAAAACGAATTAATTATATGTATATGTATATATGTGTGTGTGTGTGTGTGTGTGTGTGTGTGTGTGTGTGTGTGTGTGTGTGTGTGTGTGTGTGTGTGCGCGTGTGTGTGTGTGTGTGTAGGTGCGTGTGTGCGTGCGTGTGTGCGTGTGTGCGCGTGTGTGCGTGTGTGCGTGTGTGTGGGTGTGAGTATGTGCACGCTAAAATGTATAATTAATTATATACTAAGAAAACATAATAAGTAACACGCAAGTTAAATGTAGAAAAAATAGGCCAATTATCTCCAATCACTCTACAGAAACTTAAAATATTACATTCTCCAACACCCAAAAAGTATTTTGTGTTACTGTGCAGATGAAGAGACAATAATGTCTAGTAATATTTGAAAGTAGTGTGATGTCTTGCCACCAAAGCAATCTCTTTTTATTGAATAAAAACCACTAACACTCAAAATGTACAGTATGTTTTACTGTAAATAAAAAACTACACGTAGGAATTTTTTGAAACTGTGCAGATGAAGAGACAATAATGTCTAGTATTTTTTGAAAGTAGTGTGATGTCTTGCCACCAAAGCAATCTCGTCATAAAATGTGACTTCTTCAGATATCTGCAGACACTTTATTGTTACCGATACAACACTCCTAACTTCATGTGTCACCACTACTGTTGAAAAAGCTGTCTTTATCCCCGCGTAAATCAAAGAAACTCATAAGTACATTTTAGAGATCTCTAATGCCTAGCGATGTCCTCAAGCTCTTAGGAAGGCGTGGGAGGGGGACCTCATCTTTGCGTTGGTCTCGGACTAAGAAAAGCGCTATACAAATGAACTTGAACTTTCTATCAGTTAGGGGTGGGCGGTATAGCGGTATTAACGTGAATACTGGTATTGAGATGTGCCACGATATGGATTTTGCAATATCGTGGATACCGTGGCACTTTCATAAATGTACCTTTTATACACGTATGTAAACACTTTAATGCAGTAAAATACATTTGTTTCGTCACAACTTTTAATTACAACACGGATACGTTGCTAATCGAATACAGAAAGCGCTGTAAGAAACTGAATTAATAGATCGCCCGCAAG
>MU204194.1:0-15669 GCA_017309775.1 Paedocypris sp. Pulau Singkep
GTGTGTGTGTGTGTGTGTGTGTGTATGTGTTCCTGCACTTAGCACAAATTGGGGCCATATAAGAACCTTTGTGGTCTTTGACCTTATGTTTGTTTGTGTGCATGTCTGTGTGTGTGTGTTCCTGCATTAGGCACAAATTGGGGCCCTATAAACACCTTTGGGATCTTTGACACTATTGTGTGTGTGTGTTTGTGCGTGTGTGTGTGTGTGTGTGTGTGTGTGTGTGTTCCTGCATTAGGCACAAATTGGGACCCTATAAACACCTTTGGGATTTTTGACCTATTGTGTGCGTGTGTTGGTGTTCTTGAAATTAGCACAAATTGGGGCCCTATAAGAACTTTTGGATTTTTTGACCTTTTGTGTGTGTGTGTGTGTGTGTGTGTGTGTGTGTGTGTGTGCATGTTTCTGCATTTAGCACAACTTTAGGGGGCATTTAGGGCCCGATAGGCATCTGTGCGGTCTTGTGGGGTCTTTGACTTTTTGTGTGAGTATGCGTGTGTGTGAAGTTTCCTGCATTTAGAAAAAATTGGGGACCTAAAGAAACTTTGAGGTTTTTTGACCTTTTATGTGAAACACACACACACACACACACACACACACACAAAGGGCTTCTTTGTGAAGTTGTAATTGTTTTTTGCCCGAAAGCAGCAATCAGAATTACAGAAAGGCCGACGTGTGCGGGAGTGTGAGGAACAGAGAGATGGAAAGTGTGTGTTCACTTCAGATTTGAAGGTGCAAATGTACGAAAAGGGGAAAGCCGAGGATTCAGCGTTCTGAGGAGAAGATTGCTGTGGCAGCCGCCGAGGAGAATGAGATCACTTGAGTGCTTTCTCCAACATTTCTGCGTGTCTCCTGACCTACATACACACACACACACACACACACACACGTCTGCATTCCAGGCTTGGTCCTTACAGGTATTGTAATCCACAGCTAAGTGACAGCGAGCGCTCTCGCTTAAATCTGCCTGCGTCAAGGTGCAGTTAAATATAAATGAGTCTTACTCCACACAGACTTTGACAGACACATTTAATGATTCGGATGAAATTCCTAATTAAACTCTTGAACACACACACACACTTCCACACGCACGTACATTTATAGTGGTGTAATGCCGGGACCCCACTATACCTTCAACTGCGTATGTTGGTGTGTGTGTATGTGTGTCTTAAATATCAATAATTAGTGATATATCAAGTAAATATCAAGTGTGATAGTGATATCAAAATATCAGTGTGTCAGCCCTAAAATCACATCTTGACCATCAAACGGCCTTTGAAGATGTGAAGCCCAGACAAAGGTCCCCACAAGTGATCATTGGTCTCCACTTTAGTATTCGTGAAATTATTAAAAAAATAAATAAACATTACTTAAGATTTTCTAGCATTTCGGGCCCCACTGTACAGCTAATACAGACTCACACACACACACACACTTGCATGCATAGTGGGGTCCAATCATTATGTCACTACAAATGAGTTTGTGTGTGTGTGTGTGTGTGTGTGTGTGTATGTGTGTGTGTACAATTTGTAATTTCACCTCTAAAATCCCATCTTGACCTTTAAGCAGCCGTTAAAGGTGGGGAGTCCAGAAATAGGAAATAGAAAACTATGTTGTTGTTTTTTTAAATATGAAATTGCTTGAATTAGAAAACAATTATACAATTAAGAATTGTCATTTTTTTTATACAAAATGTAAAAACAATTGAGTATTACATAGCATTTGGGACTCCCATTATTATAAATATAAACTATAAATGCGTATGTTTGTGTGTGCTTGTGTAGAATTGTAATTACAGGCCTAAAATCCCGTCTTGACCCTTTAACAGCCGTTGAAGTTGTGGAGTCCAGAAAATTGGCAACACAAGTGACCACAGGTCCCCACTTTAGTTGTAAAGAAATTATTTTTAAAAAATGTAAAAAGTATTTAGTGTCATATAACTCCATATGTAATTTGCGACTCCACTATACACCTAACAGCACGAGAACACACACACACACACACACAAACACACACATGCACTTGCATGCATAGTGGGGTCTCATTATTATGTGACTATAAATACAAGTGTGTGTGTGTGTCTCTCATCCTTACCCCAAGCATCAATACCCCCAAACCTTCAAAAAATCAACTGCAACTTCAGTCGTAAAATCACATCTTGACCTTCAAACAACAGTTGAAGTGAAGGAGCCCAGACAAAGGTCCCCACAAGTTGCCACTTTAAGAAATTATTTAAAAATGTGAAAATGTAGTATTAGATCTACTCTCACACAGTAATGTGGGTCGGCAGAAATATCTCTAGCTTTACACTAACCACTCAGCGAAGAAACAAAGAACAGGCTGTGTATATTCACAAGACGAAATTGTGTATAAATGAATAATAAAGCAATATTCACAGCTCGGGGAGTATTTCTACACCCTTTGATTTTATTTTTGTCTACCTTAAGCAGCTTTTCCCAAGGCCAGAACTTCTGCGTTTACATATAATACCTTTTGATTAATGGAGCTGTATTCATTATTCTGCCCTGGCACTAATTAGGACAACTCGCCCGTAATGAAACGCAGCTGAACTTGCCCAGCAGGCATGAGACGGAACCATCTTCCTGCTGTACACACCATACCTGCCTCGTCTTCTGCCGAGGTGAAAATCCTCATTTAACAAACGCATATAGACATTTCATTGGAATGTTCTTTGTGTAAAAACGTACATTCCTCTACGGACTATGGATTTTTTCAAGCTACGGTTTAGGTTTCTAGAAGCTAAGTAGTTCAGATATTTAGATGCTAGGTTTTAGGTTTATAGAAGCTAGGGTTTTGGTATCTAGAAGATAAGTAGCTTAGGTATCTATAAGCTAGGTTTTACGTTTCTTGAGGCTAAGGTTTAGTTGTCTACAAGCAAGGGTTTAGGTTTCTAGAAGCCAGGGTTTAGTTCTCTAGAAGCTAGGGTTTAGGTTTCTAGAAGATAGGGTGTTTGTATCTAGAGGCTAGGGTTTAGGTTTCTAGAAGTTGAGTAGTTTTGGTATCTAGAAGCTAGGGTTGAGGTATTCAAAATCTAGGGTTTGGGTATCTAGAAGCTAGGGTTAAGGTATTTAAAATATAGGGCTTGGTATCTAGAAGTAAGGGTTTAGGTATCTAGAATCTAGGGTTTAAGTTTCTAGAAGCTAGGGGTTAGGTATCTGGAAGCTAGGGTTTTGGTGTCTAGAGGGTAGCGTTTGGGTTTCTAGAAACTAGGATTTAGGTTTCTAGAGGCTAGGTTTTAGGTATATGGAAGCTAAGGTTTACGTATTTGAAAGCTATGTTTTAGGTATGTAGAGACTAGGTTTTTAGGTATCTAGAGTCCATGGTTTATGTTTATAGAAGCTATGGTCTGGGTATCTAGAGGCTAGGGTTTGAGTATCTAGAGGCTATAGTTTAGGTTGCAAGAGGCTAGAGTTTAGGTATCTAGACGCAAGGGTTTAGGTTTTCTGGAAATTAGGGTTCAGGTATCTAGAGGCTATGGTTTAGGTATCTTGAAGCTTGGGTTTACGTGGGTTTTTCTGCTTTTACCCAGTGGAGGTCGTCAGGGCCAGTAGGATCTTCTCTGAAGTCCTGAAAGTTTCGGAATCATGAAATGATGAGGATCATATTATGTTCCTGAATACTTATGGAATAATTCCAGTAGGTCGGCCAGCTTCCTTTCACTGCTTTTCCAACAGCTGCAATACTTAAAACCAGCAACCATCAGCTTCAGCCCCAGCAGAGCGGGATTCTCTATCTTTTCAGTGATGAACTGAAGCTGATAATCTGTACGACGGTGATTGAACGGTTGTGCTGAGAATAAAGAAGAGAATGATTTATATACAACTTGTCACAATTTGATTATTTAACTATTTGCACAATTCATTGTTAAGTTGTTTTTACACTTGCCATTTGCACATAGATGCTGTTTAGTTGACTGCACATTATTGTTGTGATGCTGATTGCACATTATTGCTGTTACGTTGATGTTGTGATGTTGATTTCGTTACTTTGATGCTAGTGCTGAGTTGCTAAACAGAAATTCATTGTTCTGACAATGGCTTAGTAAAATTTTGCGATTTCCTAAAAAAAACATTGCTAAGATAAGTTTGTCATGGATTGTTTGTTCTCCAACATCCAACAATTACTAGCATCAAAACACTAAAAGACTAAGAATGAAACACCTTACAACTTCCTGAACTTATTTTCCCTGCAGTGGAGAATTTCATGGCAGATCACAAGTTTCTTTTTCTAGTAGATGGAGATTGTTCCCACCTGGTTCTTAGGTATGTTTTAGTAACGAAGTAAAAAGTACTGAGGTACTTTTCTAACCTCCTCGTTAAGGTTTACGAATTTTGGCTCATTTATACTTTCATTGAGTCACTTTTTGTAAATGTTTGTATTTTACTAACTTAACTATATATTTTTATTCATATTTCATATTTTATCTTTATATCTTGTTTTCATCATATTTCTCTTCCTTATCCTTTCATTGTGTTTCCCTTTGCACATTTGGAATAACATATTTTATCTTTACATCTTGTTTTTATTGTATTTCTATTCTTTATTTTTCATATCAGTTAGTTTTATTTCCGTGTTGTCATCGATCGAAGAAACAAATGAATGACTCCATCCGGTTACGATGAACTTTATTGTGGATGAGACAAAAAGCAACAATCCTATTACATATTCACACATGTGCTTTAGGACAGTTAAAACTGTGAAAAGCAACTTACAAATGCTCAGGACATTGTTGAATAGCTTCTGAAGTCTGACTTTATCACCATTACACTACTACAATCACATTTTACACTCTGAAACACATGTTAATGCTTAGTAGTATGATTTACTGTGTTTGCGTTGTGATAAAATGCATTTTATCATTCATTTTCATTGTCAATATATACGGTAACATTTTATTATAACAATATAGTCCTGTACCAATAAAAATGACTTTGACTTTTATACATCAAGTAGTTATCAGACCAGTACTTTGACTCCACAGACGTCTTCTTTAACACTAGTATCTAAACTTCTACTTGAGTAATGAATGTGACTGCGCTTGACAGCACTGCTGGTTTGTCTGTTCACTGGAGTCATTTATTCTGGCTTCTGGAGGTTCCGTCTGTGATTCAGCGGCTCGTTCTACTGTATTCCTACCATATTAGGATGGTATTAACAAGCATAAATGAGTTTTTTGAGGAGCGGGATGATTCAGACGGAGCTCTACTGAAGACCTCGACGTGTCAGTACAGAAGAACCCTGAACTAAGTGACACTGCTTATCACTGATTATTTTCTGGTCGAGCTTGTGTTTTATCGTCTAGTCTGCAATGGCTTGACTAAGAAAATGAAAATCTGGTGTGGATTACAGTGTTGGGAGTAACGCGTTACCAAAAGTAATACATTGCAATAATATATTATTTTTTGCTGTAACGCAGTAGTGTATGAAGAAGGATTGCTAATTGCATTAAATTATATATTAACTGTTACATGCAAATGAAACTTTTCAACCTCAAGATGATAAATCAAAAACGTAATATTTCCTTTTTTGGTGACTTTTTTGTTGTATTTTGTAATGGGATGGTCTTATGCGCAATTTTTCAGTTTTGTAAAAGACAAGGACAAGAACATTGTGGTGAAATGCGACATCCGTGTAAACGCAAAAGAATTACTGACATCAATACAATGCCATCTGAACGCTCGACCTAAAGTAATACAGACGTAATGTAACATATTACAATTCCAAGACAGTAATATTGCAATGTAACTTGTTACTTTTTACAGACAGTAATGAGCAAACAAAGTAACTTGCACAACACTGGTTGATTATGGATTTTATTCTGGCTTAGGACTGTACACATGAAATGTTGCACATGGAACTATTTGAGGTAAACACTAAAAAGTTGAGCCAACAAAATCTCCATTAAAGAATTTACGCTTTTTGTGTGTGGGGGTGGTGGTGGTGGTCAAGTGAGTTCCCCAAATGCTAGGTTGTGGTCACTTGTGGGGACCTTTGGCTTGGCTCAACCAATAGTCAAGATAGGATTTTAGGGCGTTTTTATGGCTTTTTATCGGATTCTGCATGGGTAGGGTTGAGGTTGCGGTAGGGTATGTTTTGTATGTAAGCCATGGTGTGTTATGTTTACTATAAACCATATTTACGAGAGAACCGTGCGAATACAAGCACCGCCCTGATTTTTCAGGCACAAAATAAAAATTTTTTTTAAAGAAATCTTGAAATTAAACATTTTAGGTTAATTGATGTACATTTTCTCTTAAAAACACCAGATCTTCTTCATTTAACAAACCGGGGCCCCACAAGGGTGCGTCCTCAGCCCTCTGCTGTACACACTCTTCACTGAGGATGGCCTCTCAGGAGCGAGGTGCAGCATCTGGATTCATGGTGGAGAATAACCTGGATTTAAACACCCACAAGACCAAAGAAATTGTTGTGGATTTTCGAAAGAAGAGACACAATCCTTCACCACTAGACATCTGCAACGAGGTGGGGAGAGTGAGTTGAGCAGCTTCAAACTCTTGTGAATAACCGTGACCGAGGACCTGACCTGACCTGGGGCAAGCACAACACCTCAGCTACTACCTGAGGAACCTGAGGAGCGCCCACATCCCCACAACTCTGATGGTGAACTTTCACAACTGTGCCATCAGCAGTGTTTTATCACAGGTTTTTAGTGGATAGTGAAAGCAAGTTCAAGTTCTGAGCTTTTGTATGGCACTGTTCACAGTTTGAACTGTCTCAAAGCCCACAAGAAAGCAGCTGGTGAAGCCATTGGAACTACTAGAGACCTGTGCCATCTACTCCACCCGCTGTCTGAAAAAAGTGCACAACATCCTGCGGGACCAACATCACCCTGCGTACAGCCTCTTCCTGTCTCTTCTCAGTGAGAAGAGACAGGTCCATCAAGGCCAGAACATCGAGACTGGTCCACAGGCTGTGAGGCCACCACTTTCTCCGTCTCATGGAACGTTTTTGCTGAGGGGATGTGAGACCAGTGTTCTTCGTTTTTATCTGTTTTTTTTTTCTATTATTTCTGTTATTTCTTTTCAATTTTTTTTGTGTCTAAATTCATATTCCTTATTTTTATTTAATGTTTTACCATTGGGGCTGCTGCAAAATGTAAATTTCTCTTAGTTGAGAAAAATAAGGGTATTCTTCTTTCTTCTTCTTATGGACTCGTTAGCCGTTAGCCGCTAGCGCGGATTTACCTGATGCAATTTAATGTGTCTTTTCTAATATTAATCATTGTATTTAGTTGAATCTTACTTCTTCCGTTGTTATTTTGTCTCTGGTAAGTGTCGTGGCCCTTGCTAATGATTCTTTTTTTCTGTTATTGAGCTAATAAAAGTTTATATGCAGGTCTGCCTCTGGAACCATTGTTCAAAGATGTACACACGCGCCGCTGAATAAAGACAAAGTATTTCCGTTTATTTGTGATTGGTCCTGACTTGAAATATGGAAAAATGGGGGTTTATATTTACGTGCATGATTGAAATTGACGATTTAAAGCCCAAGGTAAAAAAGATGCTTATATTTCCATAAATACGGTATTAAAAGCAAGTGTGTGTATATATAAATCCCGAATATTGGCAGTATCATATACACATGTCCTCTTCAAGTCTCGCTTCGATGATTGAAGTACATTCACACATTAGATTACACAATAATGAGTCCAGAGGATTTCAGAGCAAACAAGACGTCAATGCACGATCAATTCTGGCTTTTGGAACTAGTCACGTAGCTGGAAGCGTCACATAACCTGAGCCGGAGACTTGTGTCACGGGAGGATGGCGTGAACTTTTTTTCTTTCTTTTCTTTTTTGTCAGAATCTCAAGCTTCACTTTTTCTCCCCGGCTGTGGCGTCTGCTTAACATTGGGCTTTGGCAACATGACAGGGAGAAGAAACAGCAAGTGCCACCGTTGACATATTCCCCATCCTTTTTTTTTTTTCTTGCTTGTCAGACTCTTTTTTTCTGGACACCTGATTGATTGTGACAGTCGTATATTGGGGATATTTCATATGAAAGAGAATATGCCAATGAAATGTTAATGAGTGAGGTTTTTTTTTTCTTCCATGTGACGAGCTGCTTTTTTTTTTTTTTTTTTATTACAGGCCAGCAGTTTTGAACATTTTTCAAAGTAGCGCACTCCAATTCCACTGTTTGCGATGAATTAATAATGGCCGCCATGTCACTGAATTCTTACACGTTCTTTAATCAATGAGCATGAAACAGAAGCTTCTTGAAAGGTATTCTTTTTATTCTCAGCATCCAAACAATTAGAAGCTTAACAAGTATCAAATGCGCCTTCATGAATCTATACGCGGCCCCCTGGACGGCTCCGCGCTTGCAACTGAATATTACAAACTTTTATTATGAAAGGAATCGGACTCTCAGAGGACGTCGGACAAGAAGCTAAATATTTTCAAGAAATAGGGGAAAATCTACAGTCTTGTTTAATTTGAAAGAGAAAGTGGAATCAGTCAGGAAGCCCAGTATTCTCTTTATCGCTGGCTGCGAGCTTGTTCCTGTGTTTAGGAGGGAGCGAGCTGATAAATTATTTTAAATTAAACCAAAGTCAAACAATGGTTCTTCATATTCGCTCAGCTTAGCTCAGCTTCGGTCCTCAGAAAGTCAAATCTCGCTCATGCTGAATCTGCTGTAAGTTTTATGTTCTGTGACGCCGCTGATCAGATCATCGCGTTTGATAGGCGTTCGGATGATTTTGTGGCTTTTACTTGTGGGCAAGAAGACAATCCTTTTAAAGCAATTGTCCTACTTATCGGAATTTATCGGATTAAAATTTTTGTTTGCTTGATATAAGTCTATGATGGCTCTGTTTTTGTTAGGGTTATTGTTTTTTTTTTTTGTCAATCTAGTTTTCATAAATACAGTAAATTTTTTACATAATTTAAATTTTTTTTTTTTTTTTTACAGAACATCAATTAATAACTTCTATGTTAATACGTATTAGAAAAAGATTGTAACACTCAGAGGACATACAAGAACCAACATTTTTTAAGATAGATAAAGAAAAATCTCAAGGCTGGCTCCATTTGGAAGAAATAATAAAATATCTAATTAAATTCCGATAATTAAATTATTGCGCTACTATCCGTCCATTTCTACCGCAGCCACCCGTTATTCTGATCATTTTCACTAATTCTATTTTCAAAATTATTCAAAATTCTAACTTCAAAATAAGAAAAAATAAGGAAGTAAGCAGAGGTGTAAAGTACTTGAGTAAATGGACTTCTTTACTTGTGTTTTTTGTTACTTTGTACTTGTACTGAGCATCAAAAGTAAAAGCAACTTCTACTCCACAACATTTGTGATTGAGTATCTGTATCTTTACTCCACTACATTTGAATAGTCACTTTCCGTTACTCGTTAAAGTGGGATTGTGCGCGACAACTTCAATTTATATTGCGTTTAATTTCTTGGGCCGACGAGGTGATATCGCCATCTGCAGGATGCGGAAGGTACTGGACGCTGTTTATCATGTATTTTACTAATTTTATATTATCATATACAATTTAATAATCACTATTTTATTTTACTACTTTTTTTTCTTTGCACAATTCAGTCAGAGCTGAGACTGACTTTTTGGTCTTTTTATCTAGTTTGTTCTACCATTTTTAAAACATAGAGGTGTTAAATTTTGTTTCTACGTATATTACAAAAAAAACTCACGAATAGGGTTTGTTTTCACATTTCTTGGTGGAGTTTTTTGTGCCTAAAATCAGTGCGAGTAAAATACTCAAGTTGTTTTAAATTGGAATACTTTGACACGTATTTTTGAAATGACTTGAATTTTTGAAAAAATTTTTGATGACTTGTTACTTGTAATTGAGTGATTTTTACAATAAGTATCTGTACTTGTACTCAAGTAGGGCTGTCTGGTACTATTTACACATTTAAAAGTAAGACACAACAGGACTGATTACGTACTTGAATCGAATCAGTCACCGTCAGGTACATCATCCTTTGTCTATGCCGCAAGGGCCAATGGGTGTCCAAAAAAGAATATATATGAAAAGTAATGGATTAAAATAGATACAGTAACCTGAAGCTACAGCACATTTGTATGCCCGACACCACCTGACATCAGTGTTGAGTTGACTTCTAATTTAAATCTAAGGGACGTGTAATGTTACCATTAATATGAATACGGCCGTCCTAAATTTTTTACCGGTCCTTTTAAAAGCCACAAGGTCATCTCTCATCCTCAAAAAGACCCGATTAATTACCTTTTGATAAAGAAGTAGTTTTTAATCATATATTAGGTGGGCAACTATCAGACCCGAGGAGAGAAGTGGCCAAACGTCCCGGAGACAAATAGGAGGGAATCAATTAACACGGGTTGTTTTCGAGCGCGTCCTAGTTGGTAAGTGGCTTTCATTTGAATCCAGATGTAGTCGTCTCATTTGGTCTCATGCCATCCGTCAGACTGCCTCCTCTCTTAAAAGCTCGCGAGCGTCTGTGGGTGAAAAGAAACGCGGAGATGTGGGACGGATGAATAATTGAAGGCTCCCACAACACATGCACTTTTGCTTTTCAAGCATGAGTTATCATTTCATTAGAAACTTTTTGTTGCGTCGCCGAACGGTTAAATATTAAACGCTTCCACTGATCACTTTCGATTAGCCTTCCTCGCAAAATTCCCTGAAATGTCAGCGTCCCCCCGGCCCCCCTTCCTCCTTCCCATCCCAAGACAAGTTCTCCTCCCCTAAGCCTCTTTCAAAAAATGTTTGTCAATGCAAACGGGTACTTTGGTTAATTGCATGGGCTCGTTTAGAATCAACAGAGGGGCGGAGACATCTGGGAGATTTAATGGGACCACCACCACCATGACAGCAGCCGAAGGAGGCGTCCTGGGAAATGACTGAAGGCACGTTCATCAAGGTTAGATCCTCTCAACACCAAAAGATCCTCATTTCTCGTTGGCATCGATGTAAAGTCAGGCTCTCATCGCTGTTGAAAGGCATTGGTTGGATTTTTTGTTTACGGAGACAACTGTGATTAGGAGATGATGGAGCTTATGTCGGGAACTGTAGCGCTATCTTCAATATAGTGATTGTGAGAAACATAGTCTGGAAAATTGTAGCACAGTTGGAAATAATTTTTTTTAAATGACAAGAGACGAGAAGTCATGTCAAGATTTATTTATATGGCACATTTAAACACCACCAATGTGGACCAAAGTGCTTCACGGATTAGGGAGAAAAAGAAAGGAAGCAAATGTAATACCAGCAAAACCAGCAAAAAGAGCAGTGCATTAAAGTGCATCAAAAACCAGTGAGAACATGCCGTATTTACGCAAATATAAGCACCCCCCCTGATTTTCCGGCACAAAATAAAAAAAAAAAAATTTTGTATAACGTTTCTGGTTTAATTCCGTTAATATTCTCTTAAAAGTACTTTTTTTTAATTTAACCAACCTAACTTGTGACTCGCATCATTTTGATATTGTTTTACTTGAATAATAAGTTCAAGTTTATTTATAAAGGGCTTTTCTTAGTTCGAGACCAACGCAAAGTCGCTATGCAAATTTAAAGAGGAAAAATTTTCATTATTTATATGTAAATAACAAAAAGATAACAAAAAGTTGATTCTAGTGGTCAGGACTTCATTTCCCAAGATTATTTGCTCTCCAGTCATAGCTGTTTCAAGCTCTCATTATTTGTGTTAAAAAGAAGAGGAAGCCTCTATATGAAGAGGAAGGATTATTATCCCCTGTGCAGTGACCCAGCGTTTTGATTGTGTCTGTTCCTTGGATTTTTTTTACTTCTTACCCGTGTTCTTCATTTTAGACTGTCTCGACTTTCTGCCGCGACACATTGGACTCATTTGTAGCCGGTAGCACTAAGCTAAGGTACCCGGTCGAGGTTTGTAGTCTCTGTTTGTTGTAATATAAAATATGGTACTATATTTAGTTTAATCTTACTTCTTCCAGTGTCATTTTGTCTCGATTAAGTGCAGAACAACACCAAATATTCTCTAAAGTCCAGGGCGAAGCAACCTCTCTGATGCTCTCTCCTCCGAACAGGCAACTTGAGGGGAGTAAAAACAGAAAAAGATCAGCTCATATGCAAGTCATCAAGTTGACTGAAAGAGGTTTTCTTTCAACTATAGGTTGAACTATAGGCAGCTTTTTTATGTGGTTCGTTTTTTTGTTCTAGGTATAGTATAATCTCTACCTAAGAGATTAGACAGCTCTACTTTAACATGACTTACAGATTACTAGTCTTGAATTGAATAAGGCAGAACATTACGGAGATTTTGCCGAAATGCAAAAGCGACAAGAAAACTGGACTGATATGGTCATACCATTTTGTTCTTCTGAGTAATCCAGTGGCCACATTCTGAAATATCTGAAGTTTGTTTGCAACAGGCAGAGTGTTCCTGAGAAGGCCAAAACCAACCATCTGACATCTGATAACACTGGACATCAAAATTGCTGTTACACGCTGCCAACATTCTCCTAATTCCTAGTTGACCACCTTGGACTCATGAGATCCCAAGGTCATCTAGAAACAGAGCAGCCAGAACAAACCGTGACCGTCTGGACTCTCTCTTCAGGCAGATTGTCAGCAAGAATTTGCTTCACCAATTTGTCAAAAAGGCAACGTTAGGAATCAGGCTTCAGATTCTTGAAATCAAAAATGTTGGCGGAAATGTGCCCAGCAAGCCTGGCCAGACTGGATCCTCTTGGCCTTGTGGATGTACTCCAACTTTATGTCTCCTCCAAGAAAAGTGGTGCCACTCCCAAGGTAGAGTGCTCAAGCGGGCATCCCAAGAAAACAGGAAGCCACCACCAAATTCCAGCTCACATCTAGAATTGAAAGTATAGGAACAGTGACAAACTGGTTATTGAGATTGTCCAAGGCCTCTGGAGTCTTGATTACGCCTGAACATTTCTGGTACAGTTGACAGGTCGACTTGTCATGGAACACTTCTCCACCTTCATCTACAGCTTATTCTCAAGGGTCACATGCAAAAGCAGGTGAAAGAATTAAGAGGTACTGTTGTGTCTCCCAGCACTAATACAAATAAATATGCAACGTGAAGATCTAACTTGCCACCCTGAAGCAAATCAAAGGCTCGACGTCATCCATAAATCAATTGACATCAAAGGCAGGAGCAACCTTTCATTAGAGCAATGTTGATCAGCCAATATTTAGCCAATGCCTGAATAAAAAAAAAAACAATCATAAAGAAATCTTCTTCAAAGAATTCCCAGCAGATGACATGGAAGAACAAATGAGCCAGGACCTAATAGATCTCTGAATCTACTCATCAATAGGTTCTTTTTCAGAACCTCAGGGCTGAGAAGTGTCTGGTACAATCTTATCGATGGAACAGTAGCATGTTCGATGAGTAGGGAGAGAGGTAGATCGCGTCTTACCGAAGACAATCCCGTGATCGGTCCAAGTCTGCTTCGTCAACCTAGGTCACGGTGAGACACGACTGAGACAGAAGACACATGACCAAGACGTGGCCAATGAGTAGCCAATGCTGATGTAACACAATAGGGATTCGGGGAGTCACCCTTTTTTCAAAGTATTCACAACAATAAGTTTGTTATTACCACAAACAAAGACTGAAATGGACAAGGATTTCTAGTAGTAAAGACACTAGAGTGCACTGCTCCATGCTGTTAAAGTACTTTAGATTTTTGTCACCTGTACCTTACTCGAGTAATTTTGTCTTTATTCTAATAGGACCATAATGAATCCATTCACTGTGACATCAGACGGACGTTTCTGCTGAAGTTTAGGGACTTCGATCTAAAAGTATGATAGATTCAAGTCAAAACTTGTCAGCGAATCAGAAAAAAGGTTGAATAGAGTTCTACGTTGGTTTTAAGTGGTTGGTGCATTTTTTATGCCCACATGGTCAATGGGTATGTAATCTCCAAATTACCTTTATCTAAGTGGCAAAGAAGAGCGAAGTGGGTGCTAAATAATTAAAGCATGTTATGCATCATTTTCAGCCGGAAACTGGACTTTTGTGTGTAAAAATTCTCAGGCAAGAGACGATAATTACAGCAAGTGGTCTGACACTGGCCATCTGAAGGAGTCAAAGAGAGACACTTTAGCAGTGCATTTAGAACGACTTTCAAATATTATAGCTGGAGTGTGTGTGTGTGTGTGTCCATGTGTGTGTGTGTTTTTAATTAATTTTAGCATATTCAACCATTTTTAGCATATTGCACCCTAATGTATGTTAAGTGATTCGTAACGCAGCCGTAATGAATAAATCTGTTTTAATATAACATTAGGCTTCTTTAAACTAGCTTTTATCTCGGATTTAGCATTTAAACCATAATGTGAAATAGAAGACACATTTTGCTAGGAGATATTTGGACGTTATCAGCGAGTGTCATGTGCCGGAGCAGAAGGGGACGCACATACATGATGAAGTGAACCACAGGAACCAGGAGAAGAACCATTACGAGGCCCAAACACAAGCCAAGAACCACACGTCATTTACTGGGAACTCTACTAACACCAGTAAGAAGCCACACCCTGGCATTATTGAACATGTGCTCTGTGCGTTAAGGTGATTTTTAAGGTAATATTAAGGTAAAAGATGTCTGCAGATGCGTCTGGAAGAAAGCGGGCATCGTTTATTTTTCTTGTTGGGTTTCATAATGACTTAAATCATGATTTTTTTTTTTTGAGATCACAGCTCATATTCAAATTTAAATATTCAAAATTGCACATATGCAAATGTGTGATTCTTAAAAAAAGATAGAAGAGTAGAATTTGAGAAAAACATGGCCGATAATGGGAAATGCCTGGGATGCCTGAGAAAATGCCAACTTTTTTTTTTGCTAAAAGTTCATGGTAGTGTTCAAGCTAAAATAGCCACCTAACATGACAGAGAGCTCCCCCTACTGGCCTGGTGCTACCTGACCTTCTCTAAATATCACTACATATGAATTCAGAATTGTTCGAAAGCATCTCAACATATGTGCAAAATTGGGAAAAATATTATAAAATGACAAAAATTTACGTCAAATTAAGTTCATGTAACATTATATATGGGTCATAACCAGTGTTGGGTGTAACGCGTTACAAAGTAATGCATTACTGTAATTAAATTACTTTTTCACTGAAAAAGTAAAGTAACGAATTACTGTTCATTTTTAAGTAATTTAATTACAGTTACTTTCAATGTACTTGCGTTACAATATAAAATAATTAAATTCGCTGAATCTCATTGTTTATTTTTTTTAATTCATCTTCTTTTTGTAAAAGTTTGATTTTCTGCTTTGAAATCACTTTACGGCTGTTGCACGTGATTCGCGACAGTTTGCGACGGTCGTGTTTAAAGTGAAGGAGACGTACGGCTCGGGTGGACTCGCTGTGACTCGGCTGCTAAAGCTAGTGACTGTTTTCCGTAATGACGACTCGTATTCAAGTCACTTCGCTGTTGTGAAACACACGGATATGAACATTACAGTCGTTTGTGAGACACTTTCTGCGGAGAAATCACTGTCTGCCGCTGTTATTAGCGCAAGTATTTTCTGAAGCGCTGAAACGGCAGCTAAACACAGACGACACGGAAGATGATGAACAACACAAAACTGATTGATTTACCTTGATTTAACAACAGCAGAAAGAGTCTGAACGTGTCTCAAACT
>MU204194.1:29130-54014 GCA_017309775.1 Paedocypris sp. Pulau Singkep
AATATATATATACATTGTTGAAGCTGGATTTTTTAAGAGAAGAACTGATAATTAGAACACTATTGTGATTGTGTTCTAAAACTAATAAATTATGAATCCATTGATTTATTAGAATTATTATTCATTTATTAAAAGTCTAGGACTTATTATTTTGTTACAGATTTAAGTTTTTAGAGATTTAATTGTCATTACAGAAGTTGCTTTCGCACCATTGAAGCTTATAACCTCAGAGAAGCCTGTCTGAATGTGTCTGGAGGCCGCGCCCGTTCTCCTCTTTTTTTGGAAATCACAATATTGTCACCGTATGATTGTAAAAGCCTTGTTTGATCATGTTAGCGCTGCTGGAAACTGTTTAGTTGGTTAAAGAAGCTATAAAACTGACCTTCCTCTCAGCGGGAGTAGAGAACTTTTCTTACAAATAGAGAACGTTCATGTGGGACTCCACAGTCTATCCTTGTTCCTGGATAATAAAGTGTGACTTTTCATGGAACTGCTCAACAGACAATACAGAACACAAGCTGAACAGCACGCAATAATTATCACTTAAGGAAATTAAATAACAGAAAATCTTGGACAGACAAGAAACACGTTAGAACCAAAAGGAAGTGCTAATAATGTGATTTTTGATTGTTTTTCATTAAAACGAGAAAAAAAAAAAACCCCAAATGCTCCATCACTGGAAATCTGCCAGACTTCAACTGACTCTGTCCATTACGATTCACACTAAAATAAAAAAAGTAAATGTTCCAAACCAAAGTCTGTCTTTTCCAGAACTGGGAACACTACTCACTAGTGAGTGGAGTGAAGCCGACTGCACGTCTCTGGAGGTGGGAGGAGTCAGCACACGAGCAGGAAGGAGCTGAGGAGAGCTGACTTGACAAACACTCTGGAGACCTTCATGACTAGGACCAACATGGTTCTGCAGGAGAACTTGTCCATCGCTGCTTCCAGGAGCTCGGAGACCCGTCACCTTGTGCTTCTTATGTTCGGAAGGAACGTTACGACTTTTCCTTTAATATTGTTCATTTTAACTAAAGCTATTTCACATTCAATAATAAATCAACTAATTAACTAATTAATTAACCATTTGTGTATTAAAAAATAAACTAATCACCATGGGAAATACAACACACCCGTAAATAACTTGCTTAAAATACCAGTTAACACTCCCAATATGAAAAGTGTCAAACGAGTGGCGTGGAAAATATTACGCCGTGCACAGTAAAATATAAAAAAAATCGAAGAAGTTTTATTGTTTATTGCCATTACAGCTTTTTCATGGCAAATACACATTTTCTATTACAAAAAAAATAATATAAAAAAATTACAATTTACAAAAATATTTTGAAGTAGTAATGTAATGAATAATTACAAAATTAAAGTTATTTTTTTTTTTTTAAATGTAATAAAAACGCTAACTTATACTCTAACATTGCATTGTTTTACTGTAAATGTGTGGATTGGCATGCTTACAGTCTTAAGTTATTTTAAAAGTTTGAAACTTTGTTGAGAACTTTGAACAAAAGTTTAAACTAAAAGCTAAAAACAAAAAGTTTTAAAAAGTGAAATAAGTTTGTCAGAGTTTCTGGATGGATAAACTCATAAAAATGTATCTTTCATGGTCTCCAGTTATAAAACGTTGTCTTGTGATTTATCATCTTTTGTTTGAAATGGCATTCTAAGAAGATGCGTTTAACCTTTACAGTCACTTTACGGAATGACGTTCTGGTGCTTCTTACGTAAATGTCCACGTGTGTGTAATCTGGCGTGGCCACAATCACACAACTTCTTCGTGATGCCTTAAGTTAAAGTGAAGTGAAGTTAGGTGAATCAAGGTTTTGTGTCTGTTAACTCAACCGTGTGATAAATCAGCAAACAGCTTGTGTGAGTGTTTCGGTCTCCAAACACTTGTAGTTCAAACTCATGAGGACATATTTTTCTCAGAAGTCTAGTTCCATCGGTGGAAGTTGAGTTTGCAATTAGTTCATTGAAGTTGTGCATATTATTAATACTATTGCACCATCTTTGGTCATATTGTGTATTTTCGCACTGTCTTGAGATTGCACCTTTTACTCTACTAATGGGACCATAAAAGTGATTTGATCTGATGCGATGGTGCTTGTTGTCCATATGTCCTCACCACACGGCCAGCAGGGGGATCCCTAAGGAATCCCCTTTATTGAAAGCGACTCAAATGAGGACTAGAAAAAGCTTATTGTCAAATTCAAAATTCAAATTTTGTTCGTCACATACATATGTAGTGGAATGTGTTTTTGATCGTCCAGCATTTAAACATAAGGATGTGGGGAAAAACAATAGAATGTGCAAAAGGGAAATACAGTAAAATGAAGGTACAGAATAGAAATACTGTACAATCCTGTACATATAAAAATAAAATATTAATAAAAATACTAAATTTTGAAGATACATTGGAACATTTTTCATGTTTCATTTTGTAGGAAATATTTAATATATTTAAGTATTTAATTTTATTAATATTAGTCTAATTAATCTATAAATGTATTTAAATTTTTCAAAGAATACTACACTTTGTGACAAGATAGACAGAATATGAACATTTCACTACAAAATAGTGAAACGTCTCTTATCTGGAAACGTACAATTTTCTCTAGTGTTTGCTGCTCATCATCACCATCGTTTTAATAACACAGAATATCTTAAATTAAAGTAAAGTATGTCTAAAGTAAGATTTACAAATTTCATCTCCCAAAGCAAAGTCACGTTACTCAACAACTATCCACCGAAAATCTTAATGATTGACACTTACAGTACGTGCTGTAGACAAATTATTCACAACTTTTTTAAATGTACGACAATAAATTAAGGTTTTTCCGAAGAATAATGTGTTTCCAGCCCTAGTTGCAGCCGTTTGTGCTCAACCCAAGTGCTACACTGCAAAAAATGATTTCTTGACAAGCCAAAAAGTGTACACAATAAATGAAATGAAAATGAAATTACACAATAAATCTTGTTTTTTTTCCAGACAAGATAAATTAACTGGCTTAGAATTAAGAGTAAAATATTAATTAGCTTGTTTCAAGAAAATAGATCTTGTTTCAAACGGTCTTACCAAGTCAAATTTTCTCACATTTTGCTCGATTTAAGTGTTTTTTTACTCCTTTTGTTTCTTATTTTTTCAAGTGCATTTTTTGCAGTGTACAGGTTTGATTCAAAATACGGCAAGTTCGAAAAATTGTCATTGATGCCCCCCCGACACCACAGCTTAAGACTACCCACTGCTCCGGGTCTGTGTGTCATTTCGTGTGTTTATATGTGTCTTCTCTGGATGGTTAAATGCAGAGCAGAGTCTCAATACGGTCCCTAGTTAGCGCAACCAGGAGGTGAAGCGCTAGTCAAATTAAATTAATTAATTCATTATGAATAAAAGCATCTTGTACGTGCATAAATCTCAATGTAAAAGAAGTAACGTTTTCCCTTGGGGCTAATTTGCCACACTAATCATAATCAGTTTTACATATACGTTGTAAGTCGCTAACAGTCATTAACTGAAACAGAAAGCAGTTGCGTAGAAGGCAGTTTCTCACAGATTGTAGCGTATGGAAATACTAAAGAGAGCAAAAAGACACATTTGATCAGTAAACCGCACCAGCAAAGTTTCATCCGGGCTACGATTTCAAAGCAGACTGGGATTTTGTACCGAAAAAAGTAGAAAAGCGTATAAAAGTTTTAGATCATTGTTCTTTAAGCCGTGGGAAGAAAATCCCAGCAGGCATATTTAACTTTAAATTAAAAGCCATGCAGATGAAGTGAAGTGAGTGCGTTTGTCACTAGGGTCACTAGGGACCAGATTGACTGTGCTCGGAATTTTAAGTGCATTTAACATACACACAATAGGACGATGCCCACAAACCCGGAGCAGTGGGCAGTCCGTGTCTTGATCAGGGACACTCCGGGTACTCACACTAGGTTGTAGTGAAAGCGCTGCTCTTCCCGTGTATCTTGAATCCGTTGCACCATAATAATGAATGTTTTGTCCCCATCTATATATATATATATTTGGCGATCGGACATTCTACCAGACTTGAGGAGATGTCCAAGCTGCTCCACATGAAAAGGAACATGTGCCCTCAGTGACTGTCATGATTGATTATGGATCGAAAATTAATAACGATTCCGAAATTAACAATCTTTTGGCTTTTTTCTAACCCAAAACCTAATGAGAGTGCGGGTCAGCGGGGGAGTATTGAGGGGCGACAATCGCACCGAAGCACGGATCGAGTAGTGTGCGTACACCCTTAGTCTGCCATTCCAAAGGCTGCCACTTTTGCCCTGTCTGTGGTGTACCCCTCCCCCCATGTTAAAACCCTAGGTGCCATCCTCGACAGCTCACTATCGTTCCAACCTCATATTGACAATATCACCAGATCGGCTTACTTCCAACTCCACAACATCTCCCGCCTGCGCCATTCCCTCAACCCCCACTCGTCTGAAATCCTGGTCCACTGGTTTCCTCACGCCTCGACTATTGCAACTCCCTCCTACCCAAAAAATACTCTCAAAAACTCCAACTGGTCCAGAACTCCGCAGCTCACATCAAAATTCCTTCCTCTGCCCACATCACCCCGGTCCTACAACATCTCCACTGGCTTCCCGTACAGTACAGAATCAGTTTCAAAATTATTGCTCTCACAGAATACAGTATGGCAGCCCTCAAAACCGACTTGTTTAAACTGGCTTATGCACTTCAAATCTTTTATTTTATTTTCCTGTCCACTGTAAATTCTGTTGTTTGTACAGTGTCCTGAAAGGCGCTTAAATGTCGATGTCAAAAAGTCGATTCTAATGATCATAACTTAATTTCCCATTAATCTTTGCACCTGCCTGCGCATGTGCAGAGCAACTACGTGAGGCCTGTCGAGCTCTTGACCGTTGGTCAAGAGGGCCTAGAGACCCCTTAAAATGTCTCTCGTACAATAACAGCTCCTCTATCCACATCTCTTCAATTTAGTACAATATTAACAATAATACTTAGTAAATATAGTGTATAGGGTTGGATACAGTCACTAGGGACCGTATCCACTGCATTTAACCATCTGGTGAAGTTATAGAAGCTACGTACAATTTCACGACATTGTGTCTTGAACGAAAGGTTTGAAGAATGGCAAGAATCACTCCTAGATGACTGGTCTCTAAATACAGAAGGTTTTTTTTCAATGAAAGGTAAATGAACCGTCTCATTCCCAGTGTTATATCCCTTTATCTGTTATTACTCAACTTCTATTCCTAAACGTTCTGATTTCTTTGTATGATGTGAAAACTTTGGCTTAATGAAAATTTTGTCAAAGGCCTACTCGGAAACATTACTGATAAAAGTGCTGCGTCAAATACTTTTTCCCAGGCTGTACATGTAGTAAACGGAAATCGACCATTAATTAATCTGGTTTAGCAAAAAAAAAATAACCATAGTTCTCTAATCTTAGTTTCCTTTTCTAATACCATTCCAGATCTCATTTTAAGGCTTCTATTTTGTAAATGGAGAAGCTCGGAAGCGACAGTTGGGCTGATTTGAAGAGACAAGCGAGTCAGAGATCTACTTCCAGTCAAAATGGATTGAAATCAATATTTAATTCCAGACGTCTTTTGCATCAACGGCATTCAGATGCCCCCCAACGCCCCCAAGCCAGAACGCCTTGGAAATGGACAATGGCTCATGTTAGAGCATCATAAGTGGGAAAAGCAAGCCATCACACAGAATCAGCGGCACATGGGCAAAGTGACTAAGTAAAAGGAAAGAAGTTTGAGGGACATTTGGAAATAAGATATGGAAATTAATCATTTAGAAAAGAGTTTACCATGCATCTTGCATAAAAGGCACAGACGAGTCTATCTTTTGACATCCATAGGACGTTTTCTTGAATTATATATTAGACATGGGATTTAGTTTTTTTTTTTTATTATTAATGCATTGTAATAATAGTACTATTTATAAATTAAAGCTGATAGATATATACTAAATACATTCGAGGGTATCACAACGAATTGCGTCTTAACCACAAAGACTGTTTTATAGAAAATCAGATAATCTAAAAAAAGTTGCATAGACCCAAAACAAAACAATTTCATATGTTAAAAACTTTGTAAATAAAATGATACACATCAGATACCTGTCAAAAACAACAATTGTTCTAAGGCAAGAAAGAACACAACAAGACATTAAGAAAAAAATCAAGTCAGGAGAGACAAGATAAAACAAAAACACACAGGGCAAAAAAAGGTGGAAACACAGGCAACATCTAACTAACTGCAATATTAAAACAACAGCGAAATGAACAGGACTTGGTAAAATTAGACTGAAGCTAGGACTGCAAGCTAGGACACAGCAAAGCTAGACTCAGACATAACAAAGAAACTAAAAGCCAACAACGAACAGGAAAAGGAGACAAACTAAATGAATATGCAATAAGAACTAGAATAAATAGCACTCAAAACTGGTGGGCTAATAACTAACCAATCAAGAGGACATAAAGAAAACTATGACAAAACATGCAACTCACACATTAAAGATGGGGGAATACCAGTCTCACCTCTGGGTTGAGAGATGGGAAACACCCGAAGACCGCCATTATACCAGTCTCACATCTGGATTGAGAGATGGGAGACACCCGAAGACCGCCAGAATACCAGTCTCACCTCTGGATTAAGAGATGGGAGACACCCGAGGACCGCCAGAATACCAGTCTCACATCTGGATTGAGAGATGGGAGACACCCGAGGACCACCAGAATAGCCAGACAGTGAGGCAGACAGACAAACAGAAAAATAAAAAGAAAGTCCAAAAAATCCATTTGTTTTCTACCACTTGTTCCTTTTTTGGGTCACGGGCACCTGCTTCTTTATTCCATCTGTTTCCCTGTCTTTCTTTCTTATTTTCCTCCTTTCTGTCTGTCTGTCCGTCTGTGTTTCTGTCTGTCTCCCTGTCTTTCTTTCTATCTTTCTTTATTTCTTTCTTTCTGTCTCTTGTTCTGTCTGTCTGTTTGTGATTCTTTCATTCTGCCTGTCTTCCTCTTTTCAGTCTGTCTGTCTTTTTTTTTTTTTTGCCTTATTTTTCTTTCCGTCTCTCGCTCTGTCTGTCTGTCTTCCTTTCTTACAGATTGGTCAATAAAAGATCATTTTTTAGCAAAGCCCAGTCTGTCTTCCCGTGTGGCATGTGACGCGCGACACCATTGTTGTGGCACTTTCAACCGTTGGCGTCGTAGCAGACAAACTTTGTCAGGGCCTCGACTGGAACAGGAAGTGGCATGCGTGCGTGAGGTAACCTGTGTCTCCGCACGCGCCCGTGTCGCCTTGTTACTTATCTCTCAGTGCAGTTTGAGCAGGAACAGAGTCGCGTTTCAAAGAGAATAACGCGGAGCAACGCCGTGCCCAGCCGCTCACATATTTATATATTTCGTTTGCTCGCATAAATTTTGAAGCCGCACTTGTAAAGAGCATGTCAAAGAAAGGGAAACTGTGTTCCGAATCTGAGTGGGGAAAAACAGACAGACAAAAAAGTTATGCAAATGAAACAAACGCGGGCAATCACAGTGAAGAATTGATGAGGACATGAAGCCGACTGAGCGAGTGGACGCAGTGTGGCATGGCGCGGGTGTGATGGGGGGGGGGGCGGGGCGTGTGTGGGGGGGTGCAGCTGTGCGCGGATTAATTTTAATGCGCCACTCAGCAGATTCTTTGTCACTCTCCCAACACTTAAGGTGACGTCTTCCGTTACTACAAAGGGAACTCAGAGAAGCCTCGGTATTTATTAAAGTTTCATCACAAGTGTCATTCTAATCTGCCACGCGTTGTCAGGGAGCGTTCTGAAGCACGCATTGTACACGCTTGGTTCCTCGTACTTGGCTTGTCTCGGGCTAATAGTTGTGTAGGGGAAGACGATTGTTTTGGAGCGAGGTAGAATCATCGAACCATCATGGAACCGTCCTCGCACTGCGCAAAAACACAGTAAAAATCACAGTCAAATCTTTTTTTTTTCTAAAATCAAGAACATTTCTATGTATCATTACGCTATGAAAAAGAACCAAAAAAGCAGTCTCGTAATTAAATATTTGATTTGGTAAATAAATATAATAGTTTCTGCAAACAGTTTTCGTCCAAGTAAAAGCCAAAATGTTTCTTCTAATATAACATTACGCAATGAAAAAGTACCAAAAAAACTAAATGCAAAAAAAAAATCATAATTAAATAAAGATAATAAATATTCTGCATCTTTAGGACGTCCAAACTACTTTCCACGGTCGTTTAATGTCGAAATGGTTCAAACACACCTTTTTCACTTAAGTGACAATATTGAAAAAAAAAATACTTAAACCCTGTTGATATCTCCAAAAAGGAAGTTGTTGCATGATGTAAATTGGAAGTTATTCCATGACATGTACTACAGTATATCTTATAAACATATTTCAAGACGTCACGCAAGACACATCAAAACGATGTTGTAAGTTAGGTCGGAAAAGTCATGTTTTGACGCCGAAATATTAGACGGCAATACGACGGACGCAATATTGGCCTGATATGCACATCATTTTAATGTCCGATATTTAGTGGGACCATATTTGAAAATATTTTTTAAAAATGGAAACTTAATAATTCTGTATATACAGATCCTCCTCAGATTGTGTTAGGGTTATCTTTGTTGGGTTGACACCTTAAAAATAAAAAAATGAAATAATAAAAGATAAAACAATAAAAAAAAAAAAGTCTTAGCAATACACAAAGCTGCTCATATTTGTTGTTGTTTTTGAGAAGGATTTGAGAGAATTTTGATTGTGGGTTAGATATAAATCTGTGATCTATTAATATTTTTAGGAATATTAAACGATATTGAGTCAGCAATAATCACGACGGTAAATAGCGAGGCTAAATGAAAAAACTATAACAAACCTATATATAGTTTATTAATAAAATGTAAAAAAAATTCAATCATGAATAATAAAATATAATAATACATTTTATTTTTTTTCCCCCCTATGACAGAAGAATGCGTGACTTGCCCGCGTCGCAATACTAAAAGTAATCACTTTTACATACAGTGTGTGTGTGTACAAATGTATATTTTTTTTTCTTCACGGAACACGCAGAATTTTCCAAACGGAAACAGCAATACAGAGCCAAAGCCCTTAACACCACGGTACATCAACATTAGTCTTTCAAGCTTTTAGTGCCACTTTAAAAATTAAAATCTTGTCAAGGGGAAAAGAAAAAGTCAGAATTGCTCCTTCCAACACGGCTTTTAATGTGACACCTTTATGATTCTAGGGCATTTTCCTTTCCATTATCGGGGTGACAATATTAAGCATGACTTATTTATATCCTATTTGGTGATGAAAGGGATGGAAGTGACAGCAGGTGAGTGGGATCCGTCCCAGTACCTGGAGTCAACACTCGGCACATTTTGTTGCGCTTTGATCTGGGGGTCCCGCAGGCTCCCCTTCCTTTTCGGGTTTTTGTTTTTTTTCTTCCCTGATTACTATTTACAGTTTCATCTAGTTTTTTTTCTTCTTTTTTTCGCTTCCTCATTTCGCAGCTCAAACAACATATGGATTTTTTTTTCTTTAGTTGGCGATTCTGGCCTACATGTTTCGAGCACGTTCAACTATATATTTTCACAGCAAATAAACCTTTATGACTTTGTTCAATAGAAGAATATATTTTATTCCGCTGTGGTAGTACCTTTGACCTGGTCAGCAACTATTTTAGTTTGTTTTTTCCTTTTAAATAGAGCGCACACAAAGCTAAACCAACGCTATTACCTCATTAGTTCTGACATAACGTGTTTTTTTTTATGATTTTTTGTGATGCTACACTCTCAAATATTTTTGAATCAAACATGTTTATGTTTATTCATGATGTGAAACTTCTGTTTATTTATAAAGTGCTTTTCACAGTTACAGACCCGCTTTCAGTAAAAGATGACAATTGTTGCATTTTCTCCATTGTTTGTGGGTGTTAAGACTATGGCTATGATTGTTGATGTGTGCAGAATTGTTTATGGTTATGTTTTTTGGTGTAAGTTTTATTTATTTAGCATATAGATGTGTGTATATATACACACATTAATACAGTATAAAGTATATACTATACTGTATACAAACTACCGTATTTACGTGAATATAAGCACCCCCTGATTTTTCAGACACAAAATAAAAATTATAATACATTTTTTAATTTTACTTATAAAAAGTTTTTTTTTTGTTAGTTTTTTAGATTTCTGGTTCAATTGCGTTAATATTCTCCTAAAAATACTTTTTTTCTTTATTTAATAAACCTAACTTGTGACTCGTATCATTATGTTGTTTTATTTGAATGATGGATAACAAAAAGTCAATTCTAGCGTCAGAACTTCGTTTCCCAAGAGCGAAGGAACTGCGTGAGGCCCGTCGAGCTCTGCTTATTTGACGCTGTGAAGAGAATAAAAGCAAAAGATTATTATCCCCTGTTTACCAGACCGAGCATTTTGATTGTGTCTGTTCCTTGAATTTTTTTACTTCTTGCCCGTGTTCTTCATTTTAGACTGTTTTGACTCTGTGTGGAGTTTGCATGTTTTTCCGGGTTTTCTCTCGGTTCTCCGGCGAATTTGGAAAAATTGGTTTTCCACGTAGGTCATTGTATATGCATGTCTTTGTCTGTGTGTCCCGAGTGTGTTTTCTGCCTCCGGCCCAAAGACGCTGAGATAGGCCTCAGCTCCCCTGTAAAGGACAAAGCAGTAGAAGATGAATGAATGTTTAGTTTTGTGTTTATGAGTGTGAGATCTAACTAACCTGCAACTAGGCATAAACATATCAAGCAGCCTGGAAGGGAAAAGTTTACTCATAATGCAGTCTGTCGCATCTAATCTACAACGTTGCAACCTAAACAGACTCCATAAATTATTTGACAGGGGCTAGAAAGAAAGACGAGTCAGAGTAAATAACATTGTGATTCATCTTTGTCACACCAGATCCAAAGAAAACGTGTCTCCCCGAGGCTCAAGCCACCGTGGCACGATCACAATAAACAGCAGTTCTTCCTCAGATGATCACATTAATATTGCTTGTGGCAAATGCAGTGTTTTTATTTGCCATCTGGTGCGCTGGCACATTTTGTCAAGCCGTGTTTCAGATGATTTCGTGGATTGGTGCCTTACGAGTTTGCCTCGGAACTTTCTAGTACCATTTTAGCAGCAGGTACTATACAAAATATAGAGGCAGTATTCAATGTTGGGGTTCGGACTTTACTTTGTAAAACTAAACTCTACTTCGAGTGTATCGTTTTATTATGATGTGTAGAGTAGAAAATTGTGAGGTTAGGCCTGAAGGGGCGTAGCTAATAGATGTAGATTACCACAGAGTATATGGCAGAACAACAGCGTACAGCAGCGGTGGGCAAACTTTTTGATTCGCGGGCCACATTGGGTTCTATCATTTGACAAAGGGGTCGGACCGGGCTTCCTGGTCAAGCGGCTGTCAATCACATTCACACTGGCCAGTCAGAGTAAGGCTTGTGCCAGAAGATGGAAGAAAAAAAAATGGACAAAAAAATTTGAAATTTGAAGTTTCAAACCAAAACGTGAATATTGTTTGTTTCTTAGAAATTTAAGTTTAGATATTTTTGGCATCTGATTCCATTGACTATATAAAAATAAATGTAAAAAATATACTATGTGCAATTGGTTTACGTACATTTTGTGTTTATGGTTCCGCTTTTTAAAATGTGTTACATAAATTAAAAAAAAAAAAAAAACCTTCATAAAAGAATAACCGAATTACATAAAAAAAAATTCTTACTTTCATTTAATTTCTACAAGTTCGGTGGGCCGCATTATAACATTTGAAGGGCCGCATGTGGCCCCCGGGCCGTAGTTTGCACACCCCTGGCGTACAGGGACACTACCATCCAAAAGTTTGGGCTCACCTTTTCAGAAAGGGGCAATTTTGAACCCAGTGAGTTCTCTTGGGTAAGACACTCAACCACATCCTCTACACAGAAGCTACCCACTGCTCCGGTTTGTGGGCGTTCCCTTCCCTTTGTAAATGTACACATTAAAGCTGAGCGCAAATTCCGACTATGGCTTCCGACCAGGCCTGGCTTTTCATATTTTTCTTCTACTTTCAGTCTGGATGTGCCTGTGTTGGTTATGGATGGATGTGTAATTGCTGACCCGTACTGTCTGATGATGAGGAAGTCCCAGTGTAATGATGAAATTGATGAACAGCATCCTGGCGCAAGAGACTTTATGGTCTGGATGGTCTTTATACCACTTTTTTACCTTGGACACTCGGACACTTATGGGCACTTTATGTTCCTGTCATTTTACCATTGTACAGTATAAAAAAAACCCGCATTGTATCTGTAATTTGTAATTTACATTTGTTTTGTATTCTTATTGCTTTTTTTCTTTTTGCTATTTTTATTGCTATTTTATTGCTATTTCTATTGATCTTTTTTTTTTGCATATTGCATTTTCTTCTGTTCTTTTTGGAGTGATTGTACAAAACATTTCACATCATGTCATACCGTGTATGTATATGCTTGTGAATAAAATTTGATTTGATTTGATTTGATTTGATTTGATGTGGATTGTGTGAGTTCTGAGTGAACACTAAGAATTTTCTAGACTGTTCCTTCCTGGTTTTGAAATCAGGGACTGTAATTCACAGCTTTTTTTAATGTTTATTATCTTTCCCAATGATCTAATTTGCGTAAACAATCTTTGTGTAGAAAAACGAATCGTACATAAGTTGAAATGTTGAAAGCGGGATTTTGGTTACCTGGGACATCCGTTAGTTTGGGGTATCACGGCGAAAGTAAGGATAGTTCAAGAGCTCCAGTGGCCTTCACAGAAAGCATCAGATGTTGAATAAATCACCTGTGTCAGGGATTGCGAGGGGAACGGTAGCTCAGACCCAAATGCAAGATGATACCTTTAATTCATCAAAAAGATCACGAGGGATCCAAACGTTACACTACCAAAACTGACAAATCAACACAATCCAGAACACAGGTGACTGAACTTAGCAAAAATAATGCAATAATCAAACACAATCCAGAACACAGGTGACTGAACTTAGCAAAAATAATGCAATAATCAAACACAATCCTGAACACAGGTGACTGAACTTTGCAGAACCAATGCAATAATCAAACAATCCAGAAAACAGGTGAAACAGATCATTAACAAAAACATATGAACATATAAACCAGGAAGTGACCGAAAGCCAACAAACCAGAGTTCGGTGAAATTCAAAATAACGGCCTGGAAAGAGTTCAAAATAAAAGCCTCTCCGTAGGGCTAGGCGATTAATTACATTTGCAATTTAATCGCGCTAATACAAAAGGCAATTGCAGAGACGTGCGGTTATTGCGTCTGAAAGTTTATCTTGACTTTTCCTGGCTTCATGCAGCGTGCACGCCAGACCGCTAGTTCAGCTGAGCGCGAGGGCAGAGAAGAAGAGAAGTTACAGATGGAAAAGTACAGATTTTAAAAATATCGTAACGTAAATTAATAAAAAAAACTAACAGAATTCTAAGCATTTTTGTTTCGTTGTTAATTTTACGCCTGCAATCTCCACTATCAAAACTTTTTTTGCGTTGCGTTGGAGTCGCGTGCGCGCGGTGCCTGCGTGTCGCTGTACAAACACCGGGTTTTGCGTGTTGGCGTGTGTTTGCTAGACGCGTTTCTTTTGCAGTTTTCGTCATCGCTTAACGTGGGGTAAAATAAGTTAAAAGTTGTAGAATAAGTTCAAGTTTAAACAAATGCCATCCCAGTTTTCACTTTATTTTATTTGTGTTTGATTTACTGGAAATTTATTTGTATATATCTGCGTTTATTTTAAGTATTTGTTTTTATTTTTGGTAAGGCATTATTGTGAATAATGAATAATACTCCAGCACGGGGCGGGGCAGCGTTGCAGGGGCGTGTCCTGAGTTGAAAAGTTGAGACGCTTTTAATTATGTGAAGACATTTCACATATAATCACAGCGTTGTCAAAACAAATTGAGCGACTTGTTGTTCTGCATTTCATGTTGGTTTTACAAAAATGCATTGATTTACTTTTTAGTTTTAAGCATGTGTGGCTCTTTTGGACTTTTTTAGGAATTTGGAATTTTTAGCAATATGGCGTGTTTATGGCTCTCTCGGCCTAAAAGGTTCCCGACCCCTGAACTAAACAATAGTTTACTGACTTCTCTTTGAAAAAATGGTAGAGGTAACAGTTGTTGTTGCCCTTTATGTACTGTACTGTTATATGTTGAAAAGTAGTTTTGTATAACTGGTATGGCATATTTATTTAGTGTCTATTTGTTATTCAACACGCTTGTAGCTGCTACAAGTCTCGGTGTTTCAGCCGCCACCACCACCACCGCAATAAAAATGTTAAAACATGTAATAGGTCGTTTTTAATGTAACTAAATAATTGCCCAAAAAAATCGCAATCGCAATATTGCTTCTAAAAAAAAATCGCAATTATGATTTTGGGCAAAATCGCACGATTTTGGGCTGAAGGTCATGGGCAGGAGCAACACCTGACCGCATTGGCTCCGCGATGTGGACGCGGGTCAAGAGCTGCTTTACCAGCAAGTACCAGCTTGTTCACTCAATGTGCCGCGGGTGGCGTGTGCTAAATAGCTCCATTATCAGCCCCGTTCCCCGTAATGCCTTGTAAACCCATCCAACACCGAGGAGTTGCTGGCGTTTCTGGGAAAAGGTGGCGAGACTCATCCCTAATAACGTCATTTAGAAGGCACCTCCTCAGAATAGACCCACGCCTTCTTGCCTTGAGGGCCCTTCATACCTTAACAGAACATTCTCTTTAGCTCAGGTTCCATTAGGCGAGAACACCAGGCCCTATTAGTGCAGCGTGTGCAAGAAGATGGTGTGTGTGTGTGTGTGTGAGTAGTGAAGGTGATCTCACTCTTTACTCGTCACGGCCTCTGACAGCTTGTTAATGTCGCCACAATGTTCCTGAAAATCCCGTGGTGCTTCGCTTTAGCACTCGCACCCTGAGGTGGTCTCAACGCAGCAGCGGCGTGTACACGCACACGCACACACACACACACACACACACTCGTGAAAGTGCCAGGGCACGCTGCTGTTAAACTAGTCCTTCACTGAGCTGGATTATTGGTTGAGTACAGAGGTGTAAAGTACTTGAGTGAATAGACTTTGTTACTTCAGGTGTGTGTGCATTTTGTAAATATGGTCAATATTTTTTTACTTTAATTATTTTTGGCTACTTTGTCCTTGTACTCGATACTCGAGTATCGAAAATACAAGCAACTTTTCAATCCACGCAGTCCCTACGAATTCACGCAATCTATAAAGTACAAGTACTAATACAAGTACAAATACTATGCTCAGCGTTTCAATGTCTAAAAGAGTTATTCCAGATTTTTTTACGTGTTCGTCGTACATTTTTTTAGAATCAATTGTATTATACATATGTATACATATTGTTTATTTACAAAAATACCTAAAGTGACAATGTCTATCTACTCAAGTACTTTCCACCTCTCTTATCACCTTTACGTGACCTCTTGCTCTATAGAAACATTAACCGGTGCAAAAGGATACTGTATAGCTTTAAATTAAATATTAAAAGAAATGTGAAAATGGTTTAAAAAAAAAAAACCTAAAATATTTTCCACAACACTGAAGTATAACAAATCAAAGTGCATGGTATATCATTTTTAAAAATGATTTGTAAAATGTATACATTGTACATTTACATGTTTTTAAGAGAGGAATTTACATTATCTGAAAATATTGTTGACGGTTATCAAAAGATCAAAGAATTTATTTAATGATGATTTACTCCACAAATATACATCAGATTAAAATGGTATACCAATTTATATTGTATTTCGCCGGGCATTTGTTGTGTGTGAGAATGCTGTTGTGTTTCTGTAAGGCGACCTTGAGTACCTTAAAGGCGCCAATAAATAAAAAATTGAAGGCATTATTATTATTATTATTATTATTATTCAATTACAAAATAAACTTAACAAGAATTCTAATGCTGCGATGTATTAAGCTACATGCGGTGTACAAGGTTCTAACTATGTGATAATTTAAAATAAAGCCACTTTTAATAGAGTGATACTGAAGCGATACAAGCGCAGACACTGACTTTGATCTGTTGTGCAGCTCCGCCTCCTCGTGGTCATCAGTGGAATTGCAGCCAGAGATCACACGTGTGCGCTTGTCTTGCTTCTAAAACAGCAGTTCATATTTAAATATTAAATAATAACGAATATAAAGATGAGGACGATGATAACAATGATATTTCAACCATTAAGTCGTTATATTTTAAACACATTGCAACATTGAAACGAAAGCTAAATTTGTTTGAAAAGACCAAAAGTAGTTGGTCAGAAAAACAAAATAATGCACAACTCGTAGGACTGTAATTCAGGATTCAGGGCTTGCCACTAACAATTATATACATGCTGTACTTTATATCAACAATTATAGTACTTTTTGTACTTCAACATTGTACTTCTACTTCTTTCTATTTCGTTCAGTTTTGCCGGGAATCTGTGCGCAGAAGAGCGGGACTATTTTTATGGGCGCACGATTCGTCCAATAATCTCTGAGAACAGACTAGAGTCATATTGAGAGATCCATTTTGCTAAAGATCCTCTCTGTTCTAGCATTTTTCTACCTCGCGCCACGCGGATTTAAACAATTACGTCACGTTCTGCCTTTTTAAAGGATAAATCTGTCCTACCGGAGTTAAATTGTAGCATTCTCTAAACAATAGTCTGATATATTTGGTACGAGTGTAAACATAAACCTGTGCACATGGGCAACGTTTATGATAAATGCTGGGTATTAAATAATGATAGAACTTCAGTCTGATAACGCATATTGCAAAAGAAAATAAAGGAAAAAAAAGGAAAAATAGAAAACAACATATTAATTTATTCAGTATTGCAGTGCACCAGAATAGAATAATAGTAACACTAACAATATATGTCTGGATATTGTTGAGCGGAAAAGCCAACAATTTCTAACTCCAGTAAAACTTATTTTTGTGCGGGCTAAAAAAAAAAAAAGTTAATTCCACATTATTTCAATAAAAATGATAAAAAAAAAATTATTGAAACATTCTTGGAGGTAAAGATAACTAAGACAACATCAAATAAAATCACATCACATAATGTCATCACATAATTTAATAAATGATTCTTTTTAATATAAACATTTTAAAACTTGGAAAAAGTTTTGGGAACGCATAATTAAGCGTGTGAGACTGCGTCTGTATGTAATGGAGTTAATAACGCGACAAATACATGGAGAAGAGCGATGTTAAAATAAGAGTTTATTGGGAGCCGGTTGGGAGCCAGAAGAGCCGATTCTTTTACGAGAGCCGAGCCAGAAGAGCCGGACTGCCCATCACTAGAAGGGAGGAAGAGTCCCAGGCTCCGGGCTTCAGTCCCTGATCACGCCATGTGACGTATTATTGGGTATACAAAGGAGCTCTTCCTGTATGGTCTTCGATAGAATGTTTTTCCATGTTTTTGGATGAAAATAAAGTAACACAATGTGGAAAATGTGAGAATAAACATCCTCTCCATGCTTACATCGTAAAAACAAGAAGTATTAACTTGCATTAACTTTGCGGTAAACTTGCGACATCGACACAAAATAAACAAGGATCTTTATTATATATATATATATATATTATATTATATCCATTACATGGGTCTTCATTTAATACAAATTAAACTAAATCAGACAATAGGTGGCGCTATACCTGCTACTTTCCAAATCAATTGAGACTTTTTGTACAGTGCTATATCATCTGAACATATATATATATATATATATATATATATATATATATATATATATATATATATACTGTATACTCTATTGGTGTTTGGAACATCAGTGTTTACAGCAGTAGAATTTACAGTAGAAAGTTTACAATAGGAAACAGTCAAATATATTTGGAATTTATATTTCGTTAAACTGTATTTAAATTATAAATATATTTGACTATTTGTTCCTATTTTCCATTTGAAATATTGTTTCTATTTCAAACTTTCTACTGTAAATAGTACTGCTGCTGCAACAGTGAAATTTCCCCCTTGTGGGGACAAATAAAGGACTTTCAATTCTATTCAATTCAATTCAATTATGGATTGATAACTATATTCAGGAATGTTGATTAACTAATACTGTTAATAATTGTTAATCATTGAAAAGTGCGTCCAAACATTTAGGTGCAAAGGTTACATTTCCCTTTCCAAACGTGTAGAAGGAACTGAGGGTGAGACTTTGATAAGTCCCTTGTGAAATGTAGTGAGTACAAATTTTGATGTACAAGTTGTCCGTGTTTCACACGAAAAAGTTAATGATTACAATTTTTTTAAAGCTTCACTTTTCTCCCGGAACAATGACCACCTCACATGTCATCTGCCAACGTGATTTGTCTGGACCAATCACTATCTTACATGTGCAAACTTACACCCAAGCCAATTAAAAAAAAAAAAAAATACATACTGTATTTCACTTTAGCTGGCGGCTTGTGCCGTAATTATTCTTTTAATATCCTTTAAGCAATTTATTATAAGTATATATACATATTTATTTTAACCACAGTGCAAGATGGTTCCATTTGACACTCGAGGTGTGAGTTCGAGAATTGGGAATTCGGAATTGGAAAATTGACCACATAGGTGTGAGTGTGTTAATCTGCATAGGCTTTTGAAAGGCTTTTCTCCTGAGTAGGAAAATATTTCAGAAAACGGCGGTGTGGGACCTGTCACTGGTTTTGGAGGCGATGATGGTGCCACCAATAGAACCGTCCCAGCAGATGTTCTGTCCGGTGTGCGTACGTTTTTCTAAAAAGACTATTTGGTTTTTTTAATTATTAAGAAAATGTACAATAATGAAAAATACCCATAATAAACAATAAAAACGAATGAACAATTATAAACTTTTTATATTACAGGGATAAAAAAAAATCCAGAATATTTCAACACTGGGCGAGTGACGAGAAGAATGGTTTGATGTCTACAAAATGTTTCCATCGTTTTAATAAGAGGTGTAAAGTAAATAGTAAATAGACTTGAGTAAATAGACTGATACTTTATGTATTTTTGTACATTTTGTAAATATACAATATGTGTAACGGGTTATGTTTGCTTTCACTGCAATCCTTCTTTTAGATTTCATGTGTCCCGATTTTATTTTATTTGTTAATTGGAGACCTTTATTTTATCTAAACTTTTATTTTGACGGGTCAACCATGGGCGGCGCCATTTTCGGTTGGATACGCGGGCTTCTCATCAGTCTAGCGTGGGCTGCTGAACGGAGGTGAGTTCGATATTAGAATTGGAAACTAAGGAGATACCACGAGAAGTGTATTATGGATTTATGAGATATAATGTAAGAGAGTCTGTTCCAAAACCGGTAAGATGTTATAACTGTCAGGAGTTTGGACATGCGGTGGGGATCAAGAGTATGGGAAATGTGGGGAGGAAGTAAGGCCAAAGTGTTGCAATTGCGGAGGGAACCACAGTGTGACATTGTGGGGGTGTGAAGTGATGAAAAAACAAATAAAAGTACAACAGATAAGAGTAAGGGGTCATATTCAGAGGCTGTTAAAAGGGTTGACAAGGAAAAAGAACAGCAGAAAACAGAGGATATGAAGAAAGAGGGAAAGCCAGAAAGAAAACCAGAACCAATGGAAAGAGAAAAAGATTGGTGATATTCATAGCAGGTGTAATTAATGCAACAGCGGAAATCAAATCTAAGACGGAAAGAATTCAGATAATAGCAAAAGCAGCAATTAATCACCTGGGTATGGAAGATTTAAAATGGGAAGAAATAAGGGATGAATTAAGTATACAGGCAAGTCAAGAGACAGTATGTATGAGGCAATAATAGGTATAATGTTAATTCTACAATGGAACGCAAGAAGCCTGATTGCAAATGGACAGGAGTTTAAACGGTACGTAATAGAAATGGAAGAGAGACCAGATATCATGTGTGTGCAGGAAACATGGTTGAAACCGCAATTAGATTTTGTTGTTCAGGGATACGAAGCAAATAGATATGACAGAGAAGATAGACGTCATGGATCCTGGCTTACAGCCGAGCCACGCCTCGCTCCAGCCGAGCCACGCCCCGCTCCAGCCGAGCCACACCCCGCTCCAGCCGAGCCACGCCCAGGCCGAGTCAAGCCACGCCCAGGCCGAGTCAAGCCACGCCACTGCGGGCTCCGCCCTCCAGAGCCTTGCAGCGGTCCGCCTGGCCGCCCTCCAGAGCCTCATTTTTGTGCATGTGAGTCCACCCTGTCTTGTCCCAGTGACAGTCGTTTGTGACAATAGAGGTGGAGGGGGATGTGTCACATTTGTGAAACGGGATTCCACATCGGGCAATAGGTAAAGGAAATGAATATATAGTAGTGGAAGTATGGAGAGGTGAAAAGAAATACATAATCATACATTTTTATAACCCGTGTAAGAAATTGAAATCTGGCACGGATAGAAGAAATAGAAGGACAAGAGAATAGCGAGATAATTTGGTGTGGGGACTTCAATGCACATAATGTACTGTGGGGAAGTGATAAAACGGATGGTAACGGGGAAGTAGTGGAGGAACTGATGGAAAGAGAAAACCTGGTGTGTCTGAATGATGGAACAAAAACAAGAATAGATATAGCATCTGGAAGGGAGTCTGTACTTGACTTAACAATGGTATCGAGCAGATTGGCAGCGGTTAGTTACTGGAGGGTGAACAGAGAGGGAACAATAGGGAGTGATCATTACCCGGTGATGTGTAAAATAAGAGTGAGCAATGATCAAGTGGTTGTGGAAAGAAGAAAGAGGTGGATGTATGAGAAAGCAGATTGGGGAAATTTTAAAAATAACAGTGATGAGTACCTGAAGCAATGTGAATATTAAGGGGATATAGATAGGTTTGAAAATGGAGTAAAGCAAAGTATACTGAAGGCAGCTATGGAAGCTATACCGAAAAACAAAGGCAAAACAACAAGGAAAGAAGTACCATGGTGGAATGATGAATGCAGACAAGCAATCCGGAACCGAAACAAAGCATTTAAAGTGTTGAAAAGAACACACAATTTTACACATCTAATACAGTATAAGAAAGCACAGGCGATGGTGAGAAGAATAATCAGACATAGCAAAAAGACATACTGGAGGAACTGCTGCAGCGAAATAGGAAGTATAGTAACGATAGATGTATGGAAAATGATAAAAAGAATGGGTGGGGAGAAAAGAGATTGGAATTATCCAATACTTGATGGAAACAAAACAGGTGTAACAAATGAGGAAAAAGCTGAAATGTTAGTTAAAGCGTTCGTGAATATTCATAGCTCAAATAATTTAACAGAAGAAGGAAAGAAGGGCAGAGAAGAAACTAAATTGGAAAATCTTGAGATAATACATACAATGAACAGCAATAGTGAGGAAGAAAACACAATGTTTAATATTGGTGAACTGGATAGAGTCCTTGCAAAAACAAAAAGGTCTGCGCCGGGAAAAGATGAGATAGCTTATATAATGATGAAGCAGCTGAGTGAGGAGGGAAAGGGGAAGGTGCTGAAGCTGTACAATAGAGTATGGGAGGAAGGGAAAGTGCCAAGGAGCTGGAAAGAAGCGGTAATAATATCAATTAGAAAACCTGGAAAGGATCCAAATAGTCCGGAAAATTACAGACCCACAGCCTTGACATCTCACCTGGGAAAAATAATGGAAAGAATGGTGAATGAAAGATTGATATGTTTTGGAAAAGAAAAAAATTATGAATGCGTGTCAAAGTGGGTTCAGGAAAGGAAGGGGAACAATGGATGCGGTGTTGTGTCTAGAGCAGGGGTGTCAAAGATACGATACATACAAACATACGCAAGGTTCGATCGCACAATTATTTGAAAGTGAAAGTTTTTTTTTTGCTGCAATTCATTGATTGTCCGCTAAGGGGCGTTTCCATCGGAGCAGAACGCTGCATCACTGAGATGACAGAATCTTGTTAAGAACAAAACAGGTGTTATCCGCTACAACCTCATTAATCAAAATGTTCCAAACAGAGAAATATAGATAAAGTAATGGCTTAAATACGGTTTGCATTTAAATATTGCATGTTTCATTTATGAAGTTTACGAATTTGACATTTTTCATTGCACATTTAATATCTCTCTCCTTAGTTTGTAAGGTGTATGCAGGGATTTAATTTATATTTTATATAAGTGGTTAAAAATCATTTCTTTAAAAGCCTCAAGTGCAATACTATTTTTTTTCATTACCAATTTAAGTTGTATGCCTTTGTACAATCAGTGGGATAAGTTGCATTGCCTAAATGTGAATGATAAAGGTAAATTGCACATTTGTAAGGAATTATGAGGTAATTCTTGGATTGTTTTGTAAAAGCATAGTTCATTAAAATTCAATGTTCCTAATGTTCTTGTGCTTCTTTACACCAAAACAAAGGAAATACATGATATTTTTTATATTTAATGCAGACTATGGTATAATTTTACTGGTCCGGCCCGCCTGACGTCTCCTCAGGTCGTATGTGGCCCGCTATGCCAAATGAGTTTGACACCCCTGCGCTAGAGGATGAGATAAGACGAGCACAGGTAAATAAAGACTGTGGCAGTGTTTTTTTTATGTGGAAAAGGCATATGACATGATGTGGAGGGAAGGAATGATAGTTAAATTATACAAAATGGGAATAAAAGGAAGAATGTTAAATTGGATAAGAGATATTTTTAAAAGAACGAACAATAGAGGTAAAGATTGGAAAGGCGTGGTCAAGCAAGCAGATAGCTGAGAACGGAACACCGCAGGGAAGTGTTATAAGCCCCACACTATTCTCAGTCATGATTAATGACACATGAAAATATACAGTCGGACATGGGAAGGTGACTATTCGCAGATGATGGAGCAAATTGGAAAAGAGGAAGAAACACAAAGCATATAGCCAGGAAGGTACAGGATAGTATTATACAGGTTGAGAAATGGGGGAGAAAATGGGGTTTTAAATTCTCTGTGGAAAAAACAAAAGTAATGATGTTTACGCAAAAGAAAAAAAGAGAACAACTGGGATTGAAGTTGTATGGCAGGTGTTTGGAAGAGGTTGAGGCGTTTTGTTTTTTAGGGGTGACATTTGAAACAAGAATGACGTGAAGAGAGCATATAAAACAGGTTGAGAAGAAATGTAAAAAAGTCATAAATCTAATGCGATGCCTAACAGGGACAGAATGGGGAGCAGATTATCATTCCATGAAATACATATACACAAGCTTAATAAGATCATGGTTTGATTATGGAAGTATAGCATACGGATCAGCAGCCAAAACAGTGTTAGAAAAACTGGACATAATTCAGGCCAAAGCACTAAGAATATGCATAGGTGCAGTTAAAACATCACCGGTGTGCGCTATACAGGTTGAAACTGGGGAAATGCCTCTAACAATAAGACGAAAGCAGATGAGAGTCAATTATTGGATTAATCTAAAGGGACATGGGGAGGAACATCCAACAAAGGGCACAATGCAAGGATGCTGGGAAAGGGAGAGAGCACATAAGGAAAGTTTGGGGTGGAAGGAATAGGGAAGGAATCAGCGAGGGACATGGGAGTGAGCGGGAGGGAGTTCTGCCAGAGCGACCGGTGTGGGAAGCCAGTCAAATGAAAGTAGACATGGAAATCCATCGGATTAAAAGAAATAAGAAAGAAGTAGACCCTATGAGGGAATTTCATAGGTATGTGGGAAGTAAATATAACAAATACTGTCAGATTTATATGGATGGGTAAAGGAATCAGGAGAGCGGGAGAACGGGAGCAGCAATATATGTGGCTGAGTTGGAAAGTAGTTAGCAGATGATTTAAATATATACACTAAAGATAGCGGTCGAATGGGTGGAAAGAGAGGAACAAATAAGGACGGCGTTGATTGGGAGTGATTCAATATCAGCATTGATCAGCCTGGAGACAGGAAACTCGAAAACAAGACAGGACACAGTGAACGAAATAATATCAAAGTACACAGACATAAAGAAAAAAGGAAAGGATGTGGCAACGGTTTGGAAGAAGGCGATGGAAGAGTGGCAAAGACGGTGGGATAGGGAGGTAAAGGGGAGACATTTATATAAGATACAGAGGGAAGTGGGTGCAGAGAGGAAATGGGGAGGGAAGAGAAGAGGAAATGTAGTAATAACCAGAATAAGAATAGGACACGGTAATCTTAACAGTACGTTAAAAATAATGGGAAACACCTGAAACGGTTGAGCATGTTATGTTGAGGTGTTGAAAATATAAGAGACAAAGAAGGGAAATGAAGGAAGAGCTCAGAAAGGAAGGAATGATCGCAGATGGAATCAAAGACATGGTGGGGAGATTAGAGAACAAACGAAGCAAGAAAATATTATTTAAATACTTGGAAGACACAGGACCAATGAAGAGAATATAGGACAGAAATAGAATAAGAGAAGGAAAGGAAAAGAGGAAGGAGGAAACATAAAATTTTGAACCCAAGAGGGCGGTAATGCGACAGAGATGGACGCAAATTGCCGTAAAACCACAAGAAGAAGAAGAAGAAGAAGAAGAAGAAGGCTATGAGGAGCACAAGCCTGTAAGTTGTTTCTGAACGGTGACGTTTGTGTCTTGTGTGTTCTTTCAAATTAGCCGCGACGCTTATGCTAAAGTATGCTAACGATGCTAGCGGAGAATTCTGCTGATGTGCTGAAAACGAATCATTGTTTGCGAGTTACTAGCTAAGATGTAAAACGGTCAATCTTGTACCTTGTGTTCTTTTCTTTTCCGCGTCTATTGTTATGTAAATTAGGCGCGGTGCAGATGCTAAAGTATGCTAACGATGCTAGCGGAGATTTCTGTT
>MU204194.1:54114-84192 GCA_017309775.1 Paedocypris sp. Pulau Singkep
TGCTAAAGTATGCTAACGATGCTAGCGGAGAATTCTGCTGATGTGCTGAAAACGAATCATTGTTTGCGAGTTACTAGCTAAGATGTAAAACGGTCAATCTTGTACCTTGTGTTCTTTTCTTTTCCGCGTCTATTGTTATGTAAATTAGGCGCGGTGCAGATGCTAAAGTATGCTAACGATGCTAGCGGAGATTTCTGTTTATATGTTTAACTGTACTTTTTTTTTTTTTTTTTTTACACGCTTGTATGTGTTTATTCATTGCGTGTTATATGTAATTTTATTCTATAGTTTTACAGTGTAGTAAAAAAGACTTTTTTTAAGACTTTTTTTCTTTTATCTAGAAACTAATTCTTTCCAATTAATACAACTGTTTGTTTAGGGAGGGCAGAATAGTTAAAAAGTTATTACCACAATTAACACGCTTTGGGTGTCATTGTCAACTGTATTTTTATATCAAGGACATGTTTAAGTATAGTTAAATCTGACCGGTCTGATAATTGTAGTTTTGCATGTTTTAATAGTTTGAGTTTTCTTGTTTTCAGATTTGATGCGGGTGAATCAGGGAAGTAAAGAAGGACGTGAAGTGGAGAAAAAACACCAGGAGCTGCTCGACACCGTACAGGAACAATCATCTGTTTGTCGTTTAAAGACATCAGGTCACCAACTCATCAACATTTCCCACCAAGCTCTTTCTGAAACTCACACAGGAGAGAGAAACTTTAGCTGCCGCCACTGTGTTCAAATCTCCAGTGTAAGGAAGTTATCATCTATCAAACCTACACTGGACAAAAACACTGCCATCTCTGTCTGAAGATGTCCTCTCCTGAAGATCATTCCAACAAGCCTGTCCAAATTCACCAAAATGCTAAGAAGCACAAAAACCACCACAGGTGTCTTCAGTGTGACAAAACGTTCTCTTTCCTCTGCAATTTAAGGACTCACATGAGGATTCACACCGGTGAGAAACCGTTCTCCTGTTCTCTGTGTGGAACGTGTTACTCTCGGAAATCAAATCTAGAGAGTCACATGAGGATTCACACCGGGGAGAAACCGTTCTCCTGCTCTCAGTGTGGAACGTGTTTCTCAGGAAGATCAAATCTGAAGAGTCACATGAGGACTCACACCGGAGAGAAACCGTTCTCCTGCTCTCAGTGTGGGAAGAGTTTCTCTCGGAGCGAAATCCTGATGAGCCACATGAGGAGTCACACTGGAGAGAAACCGTTTTCTTGTTCTCAGTGTGGAACGCGTTTCTCTCAGAGATCACATCTGATGACTCACATGAGGATTCACAATGGGGAGAAACCGTTCTCCTGCTCTCAGTGTGGAACGTGTTTCTCTCGGAGATCAAGTCTAAAGATTCACATGAGGATTCACACCGGAGAGAAACCGTTCTCCTGTTCTCAGTGTGCGAAGAGTTTCTCAGAGAGATCAAGTCTGAAGATTCACATGGGGATTCACACCGGAGAGAAACCGTTCTCCTGCTCTCAGTGTGCGAAGAGTTTCTCACTGAGATCACATCTGAAGAAACACATGAAGATTCACAACGGTGAGAAACCGTTCTTCTGCTCTCAGTGTTGGATGAGTTTTTCTCGGAGGGAAATCCTGATGAGCCACATGATGATTCACACTGGAGAGAAACCGTTCTTCTGCTCTCAGTGTTTGAAGAGTTTCTCACAGAGATCAAGTCTGAAGACTCACATGAAGACACACCAGTGAGTAGAGTTTCTGACAGGTCTGTTATTAGCTTTTCCACACAAAAAAAGAGGACACACTCCTAGCAGAAACTTGCTATGGTGAAAAACTTTTAAAGACGATGGAGATTTTGTGAGAGAAACCTCAGATAACAGAATCGTTCAGTCATCTACGCTGACAGGAAAACCACGGCTCATTGTCCCCATTTTCAGTCAGGAGTAATCAAAGTAAATGCTAATTTGTCGTCTTTATGGGTCATCTTGATGTTTAATAATCATTTCTGCCGTATTTACGCGAATATAAGCACCCCCCTGATTTTTCAATCATAAAAAAAATTACAAAATAATTTATTTTTTAAATATTATTATGGGACTTTTAACTCAAACGAGAGGCGATGTATTGCTGCGAAGGTCAGTCAGCGGCAGTGACAACATGGGGAGAACACGTCTGAGTTGTGGGAAACTTCAAAAAGACCGGCATTTCCAACGTACTGGACGGAACTGAAAAGAAATGAGAGAAGCTGAAGCGCAGCTCAGCCGATGACGTCAGCGCTGCGTCGTGTTCCTCTGAGAGAAACAGCGAAGACATCGAGTAAAACAGGTACGAAAAGCATTTCTTATAAATCGGATATTAATAGTCACTTGTTGCAGTGGTTAAAAAAAACTAAACCCTAGCTTCTTGTTGTTTCTAGACTACCGCTGTTGTGCAATGTCTCGCGGAGAAAAATGAACGTACTCGTTTTCATTTCTTTTATTCGCAGGTACAAGACGAGTTTAAAACACGCCACCTGAAACATCTACGCGTGTTCCTCGTTTGCACCGTTCACTTTAATGCTGTTGTGCTTGAAAAAATGGATAAAAAAAGTATTAGGAAGGACGAACGTTTTAATTCGCCGGTGTCAAGATAAAACGTAATTAGCGTATTAGTAGCGCAAGGGAAAAAGCGCGCGCGGATGAGAAGTCTGTGGTTTTCAGTTTTTATCTGGCCATCTGAAAGATCTACGCGTGTTCCTCCTTTGCATCGTTCACTTTAACGCTTTTGTACTTGAAAATTGATAATAAATAATATAAGGAAAGACTACGTGTTTCCATTTATTTGTGATCGCTCCTTGTAAGAACGGCACGCCGTGGCTGAGCCCGCTCCACTCGCGCCGTCATTACACTCCAGACTTGAAATGTCGAAAAATGAGCGTCTTAAAACACGCAAATTTTGAAATCTGCGATTATAAGCACTCTTCAAGTTTTTTAGTTTCGAAAAATTGAAAATAGGGGGTGATTATTTTCGCGTAAGTACTGTGAGAGAATTCAATCTCTAAATGTTTCTATTCTATTTTAGAAGTGTCTATAATCCAAAGTACTGTGTATGATTAAAGTACTGCATATCGCTTGTATCTTTTACTCCAACTGGACGTGTAGAGAAGCAGATGTTTGTAAACTCAGCTTTACTAAGCCGTTAGATTCATAAAGTTCGGTATGTCTAATCCAGTTGTTGACCGTGTAAAGAATGGAGTGGGATGATGCTGGTCCACCATGGATGTCTTCCCTCAGGGACTGGAGGAATAGATACGTTTGATGAGATCGGGGATGAAATTGTGCAAGAGAGGGCGAAGTGACCCAAGTGAGGAGAGTGTATGGGAGCCTAAGCAACGCCGGGTCCCAGGGAAGAGGCATCCGTGATGGACAAACATGAAACATGTCTTCTCATGACAGGTGTTGGACCAAAACCAAGGGGATTGTGTTTGTGGGATGAGATGAATATTTAAGATGTACTATGCAATCAGAAAGCAGATATCCAATGTCTCTTGAATATCATTAAGTAAGGTATATAACCTGCCGTAACATTTTGAAGAGCGGCACAGATTGGGGAAATTTGACAAAGAGCACTCTCAGGCCTGAGGGGTTCTGGCACTTGCATCTTAGCTGATGTATTAGGCTTTGCTCAATAAAACCACCTGGCGTTGACTTCAACCCTCGACTCTGACCAGTTTCTCCACTCGACTGAAATTGATAACTGTTCGTTTTCTACGACAGATTTTTCTTTGTCATTTCTTGGGTTTGCCCTGTAGAGGTCGCTCTATATTCAATTATACGGTTGAACAGCCGAACCGGGAATGATTCGAGTTGTATGTTTGATGTGATTGGCAGTGGCAATGGCAGTTTATCGTTTTATTTCGAGGAAAAATATCTGATTTTCAAGATGATATATCTTTATAGACACAAAACATTTTTTTGGGTTGCATTTCAAATACATATTTTATTTAACTTTTATTTAAGTTTATTTTAATTTATCTCTTTCTAATACACATTTCAAAATTCAATTCTTTGGGTTGTTTGGTTTTCTTATGCAAGCAACAGCACGCTGAGTTTCAATTTTTTTTAACATTGTTTTTTTACATACTGTTCATGACATATTTTTATATTTATAAATATATCTAACATACTGTGCATGACATGTTTATATATATATATATATGAATATATATTGTGTAAACCTCGAACCCGAGGGGACAAATTTATTTTTGTTGATCTTAGACCCTATATACATTTTTCTTTACCTTTAAAATAAGGGTTACGTATACATACAGTGAAGTCAATAAGTATTTGATCACCCTGTGATTTTGAAATCATGGAGGGGTCTAGAAGTTTTAGCATAGGTGCATTAAAAGCAAAGTAACAGGTCTTTGAGGGTCAGAAATCTGGCTGATAAGCAAGTGATCAAATACTTATTTGACACAGTAGTTCACAAATAAATTGTTAAAAAGTCATACAATGTGATTTCCGGATTTTTATTTTTAGATTCTGTCTCTTACAGTGGAAATGCACCTATGCTGATAATTCTACACTCCTCAATGATTTCTAAGTAGGAGAACTTGCAAAGTCACAGGGTGATCAAATACTTATTGACTTCACTGTATGTATAATACAATTGATTCTAATAAAAAAAAGTACTATGACTATGAAAGTACTAAGAAACCGGAAAAATTCTTTAGACAATGAAACACTAAGCATAGTATTTGTACTTGTACTTTATTGATAGCGTGATTTTTTTTGGGACTGCGTGAATTTAAAAGTTGCTTATATTTTTGATACAGTACAAGTACAAAGTAGCCAAAAATACTTAAAGTAAAAAAAAGAAAAATTTACAAATTTACAGAAATACCCAAAGTGACAAAGTCTATTTACTCAAGTACTTTACACCTGGTTTTGAAACCCATCGTCTTTGAAATGACGGTAAAACCCAGTATAGGCGAGTATAATAAAGGGGCGGAGCTTAACTGCCGCGTTTATCTGCTGAGTTTGAGAGTTACAAGCAAAGGCATCTAATGTGAAGGATACGAGGAGCACAAGCCTGTAAGTTGTTTCTAAATGGTGAAGTTTGTGTCTTGTGTGTTCTTTAAAATTAGCCGCGACGCTTATGCTAACGATGCTAGCGGAGAATTCTGTTGATGTGCTAAAAACAAATCATTGTTTGCGAGTTACTAGCTAAGATGTAAAACGGTCAATCTTGTACCTTGTGTTCTTTCCTTTTCCGCGTCTATTATTATGCAAATTAGGCGCGGTGCAGATGCTAAAGTATGCTAACGATGCTAGCGGAGATTTCTGTTTATATGTTTCTTTTTACTGTTTTTTTTTTTTTTTTTTACATGCATGTATGTGTATATTCATTGCGTGTTGTGTGTAATTTTATTCTATAGTTTTACAGTGTAGTAAAAAAGACTTTTTTTTTTTTTTAGAAACTAATTCTTTCTCATTAATACAACTGATTGTTTAGGGAGGGCAGAATAGTTATTTTTATAACTTTTAAAAATAACAAGATAACTTTTATATAATTAAAAGTTTTTATCACAATTAACACACTTTGGGTGTCATTGTCAACTGTATTTTTATATCAAGGACATGTTTAAGTATAGTTAAATCTGACCGGTCTGATAATTGTAGTTTTGCATGTTTTAATAGTTTGAGTTTTCTTGTTTTCAGATTTGATGCGGGTGAATCAGGGAAGTGAAGAAGGACGTGAAGTGGAGAATAAACACCGGGAGCTGATGTAGGAAGTTTTGCATTTTTGTTTAATTTATATTAATTATTATTTCATTTAATTACCACTAATCAGTTTGCAACATATATTAATCAGTTAAATGATCAAAGCTGTAGAAAAAGAGATCTTGTGAGTGGGAAAGGAGAAGTGTAATAATTATTCCTGTGGCCATCAGACTGTATAACTCCACACATGACTTTTCACTTTTCTATGGGCATTATATGTTCAACTCATCTTTTGTTCTTGTTATGTGCCATACATGTCATTACTTATTGTTATTCAATGTATTTACTTATTACTTAAATATTCACATACATTGTCCCTCCCACGCATACGCCAGTGCTGACACAAAAACTGATTTTGCCTAATGTAAACAATTTTATTCTTTCTGTGAATGAGATAAAACAAATATGTTCACATATTTGTGAAGTAAACACTTTAGCCTACAAGACTAAGTCCCTTAAAAGTGTGTTCAGGACTATTCAGTATGGGTTTTATGGCCTTATGTCAGCTACTTCTTTTTCTAAAAACTTACAAAGCACGCATAATATTTTTTTTCTAAAAAATGATAAAACATACATCAATTTTGCTCACATATAATTGTAGCACAGCTCGTGCTGAATACAAAAACAGTACTTTTTGGCCAGTAGTATGTTGTAAGTAGATGAAATAGTTACAAATATCAGAGCATGTCAAAACACCTCAGAAGCCCCAAAACACCCTCAGACCCCAGAGGGTTAATGCTTCGTGATTAATAAATACAGCACCTCAGCCTAAATACCAAAGAATCAAAATGTGAAATAATTATTTAGTCATTTGTTTTTTAATTTAACAGTCTGAAACACAGAAAAATAAAAAAAATATCTCTTATTTGAAATTAAATCAGACAATGTTGTCACTGGCAGAAAATGAAAAAGTGAACGATCCTTAATAAAACATTTTAAAATACCTCTCTTACTGTGAATTGGAAAACAAAATAAATCTTGTGCAATTTACTGGAATTTAGCAAACAGAACTTGCATTGCACACATTTCACTGGCACCAAAAATAAAGTGCTCCGATGGCATGTATTAAAAAGGCAAAATGGAAAATACACTACTGTAAACGTTGTAAAAAAAAATGAACATTCACCAAACATAAAACATTAGTATGATATTATTATTATTATTATTATTAGTGTGATTTTTAAGATGCTGGTATAAAAGAGTGTTTCCTCTAGATCTGGCCACGGCTCGTCGACACATTTTACACTCGTCAGGCCGCAGCACATTCTGCTCTCGCCGCCACTATCTAAAACAGCGAGAGCAGAGCATTTCAGACAAACAGTTGCAGACATACAAGGTCACATTTGACTACGTTACGCACAGGTCACGTGCGGTGGAAACTTTTTCTTGAGACACATGAGGAATTTGACAGAAAAGACAAAGCTGTGAGCAGCCGTGTGAGTGTCCTTATCAGTATTTGTCAGATGTTGCAGTCAGTCTCCCAACAGACGTAACAGACTGTCAGGATGGCCTTGGAAGAGAAGCCCGAGCTGATCCTGCGTTCTCCAGCCACGGTTGGGGTGGGGGTGGGGGGCGGGTTACAGACAATTCAAAGCCAATAAAAACAATTTCAGATTCATAATCAATCATGACAGTCACTGAGGGCAATCACTCCGGACAATGTGGAGAAGTGTGGACATCTCCTGTAGTCCTGCAGAAAAAGTCCAACCGTCAGAGCCAGCAGACGATCACTCTGCTTCTCGATGTTGTCCGTACGTCTCCATCCTTCCTCGGCGTGGCTGAGATGTTACTATTTAGTCCATCGAACCGAGCCAAACCACTGACGTCATCCCGATGTCCGCACAATCACCACCATAGGGTCTCCTTTAGATCCGTGTTCGGCCGGGCAGCCAATAACGCCTCCCACGGCTTTTCCCAATCTTCTGATACACCAGAGTGATACCTCCGCCAATCTGTATCAGTCCGGTGAAAAGCCAAAACAGAAATTGATCTTCCACGTCCTCAGAGGACAACAATTCCAGGCAGCTCGAGTGATGAGAATCGGACGCACCCAGCAGCGAGTGTTCCATGAGGTCAGGTCGGTTCCCCGTGAGGTTCCTTCTTAGGGGTAAACATTTTCCAAAAGCGCTCAGTGACCAATTTAAAAACTTCATAATCCTTTGAAAGCAAAACCAACATAGCTTCGGAAAAAAAGACAATAGCCTTGAGCGACAGAAAGCAGAGCAGGAGAGAGCAAAGACACGTCTGCTCATGTCGGAGTCCGGAGGAGAAGGTTTAAAGTGACTTAAAGTGTCCCGTTTAAAGTGACCCAGTGTGCAGTGGTAACTAAAGTGCAGTCAGCGGGTTAGAGAGACTGTTCCGGTGGTAGGTGCTGGGACAGACTTTGTACGGCCTGCGGGAAGAAGCTCCTCCTCATTCTCTCCGTGTTTGCTGTCAGGGAACGGAAGCGTTTTCCTGAGCGCAGCAGAGAGAAGAGTCCATTGTTGGGATGGCTGAGGTCTTCTACCATCATCCTGGCCCTGGACCAGCACCGCTTGTTGTAGATGTCCTGCAGTACAGGGAGCCCGGTGCGTATGGTGTGTTCAGCAGACCGCACCACCTTCTGAAGGGCTCGACTGTCCTGCACGGTGCTGTTCCCGAACCAGGAGGTAGGGCTTATATCACGATATTGTGTGTGTGAGGGGGGTATTCTTATTTTATATAAAGTAAAATAAAAAAATTAAAATGCAAGGGGAAACCTGGAGAAGCAGCTGTCATTTTTAATACCGTATATCTGTTAAAAGTAGTCCAGGCATTTATTTAAAAAAAAAAAAACCTTTAAATGAAATGGCCTGCGGTCTATCTTTTAAGAGAGTGCAAGAGGGAGGGAGGGAGAGAGAGAGACATAGACGGTGAGAGAGAGAGAGACATAGACGGTGAGAGAGAGAGAGGTCATGCTTTCCCTTTCTTTCGCGCGCGCTTCTGAATCTAAAGTTGCGTGAAACCAAGGTTAAAAATCGAGAACAGACTTTGACCAAAACAAAACGAGCAGAATTTTCTTGTGCGTTTTTTTACAGGACTCGCGCTCACTAAAATATCCGCTCTAAAAAAACGGCACATTACAGACACGGAGCAGCACAGCGCATGCGCGATACATGCGCCTCGCGGGTGATCTATTAATGCAGTTTCTTCCAACGCTTTCCGTATTCGATTAGCAATGTATCTGTGTCGTAATTAAAATATATAACGAAACAAATATATTTTAATGTATTAAAGCGTTGATATATGTGTATAAAAGGTAAATTCATGAAAGTGCCACGGTATCCACGATATTGCAAAATTCATATCGTGGCGCAACTCAATACCGGTGTTCACGTTAATACCGCTATACCGCCCACCCCTACCAGGAGGTGATGTTTCCCGTCAGGACGCTCTCAGTGGTGCAGGTGTAAAAGTTCCTGAGCACCCGAGAGGGGAGTCTGAAGTTCCTTAAGCGTCTTAGGTGGTACAGACGCTGCCAGGCCTTCACGATTCTTTTCACTATTCTTTCTGGATTTTAAATATTCAACCCTAAAAATCAGGTGGTCAAACAGCAAAATAATAACACACATTACTTATAGTACTTTAAATTTAAATAAATGGAATGAAATATATAATGTAATGTTCAAAAAAAAAACTTAAAAATAAACATTCCAAGGTACAGTATTATGTACAGTTGAGGACACAATGATTAAAGTTGAAAAGCACTTTTGAAATACTTATCATACAAAGAATATTTTGTAGGCGGGGCTAATCATTTTGTCCTCAACTGTAGATGTTTGCTGTGTGTGTCACACATGCTCTCGGGAAGCCGAGGGGGAGCGTGAGTGACAACGCAACACAAACACAGGGGTAAGTGCACAGTGGGTTTAATAGCCAGAGAAACAAACACAATACGAACACTGGTGAGATTTTCGAGGAAACGAAGCACGACGAAGACCAGGGAAACAATCGTGAACACAGGACACGAGTAAACTCGGAATATTAAGATCAAGTTCTGAGCATTTGTAAGGCGCTTCGCAGTTTTAACTATCTCAAAGCGCATGTGTGAATATGTTTAATGGAATTTGCTGGGGAGAAACCCTGGGGAGAACCCGGCATCACTGGTGCCAGTCTCCTCTGGCATTCTAAGACTACAAAATCAATGCGTTGGTTGTTCCGCGCCATTTTTAATGATGGTTCTGGAAAGATGGTTCCGGAAAGTGGCGGCTCCATTTCTCCACGTTAATAGCATCTAGCAGGTCTACAGAGGTCCAGGAGGCATCGTAGAAAAGATGAACCCGAAGCTCCTAGGAGATTCCAGTCGTAGCAGTTCAACAAGGAACTCAAAGGATCTGAGAGTTTGCAGGGTAGCGATGACGTAGCCAGACGCAGGACAAAGGGAACGGACAGCCTTTATGGTGTGCGTGATTGGATCGCCTCCAGCTGTGTGTGGGAATGGGGTCAAGGAGCCGGGAATAATGACGGACGGAAGCACTCGTGGCAGTACCCCCCCTCCCCCACCAAGCGGCTCCTGACGCTGATAGGGGCCTTGATGGGTCTTCTGCGAGGTCGAGGGCCCGGCTTTGGAGTATGATTTCGGTGGAACTCTTGGTGAACAGGTTGGGATCTAGGACGTCCTGTCGTTTGATCCAGGATTGTTCTTTCGAACCGAGTTCAGGATGCTTTTGATGGTGTATAGCCCTTCTTCACCCTGGACCTCGGGAGGGGTAGGAACGTCACCGTTTCCAGATTCTGTGGAAGGGAGACAAACAGACGAGCAGTGAGGTTTCAACAGAGACACGTGGAAAGAAGGTGATATACGATACTTGAGGAGGCAGCTGGAGGTGATAGGTGACCGGGTTGATCTGGCGGATGATCTTGAAGGGTTCCATGTACCGTGGACTCAGCTTTTTGCAGGGCAGTTGGAGGTTGATATCCTTTGGTACCGGCTGGACAGCATCACATCTGGCACCCGCTCCATCAGCACCGGCGCACCACAGTCTCCCCACTGCTCTTCTCCCTCTACACCAACGACTGCACCTCAGGGAACCCGTCTGTGAAGCTACTGAAATATGCGGACGACATGACTGTCATTGGACTGATCCAGGACGGTGATGAGGCCGCATACAGGCAGGAAGTGGAGCAGCTGGTCCAGTGGTGCAGTCAGAACCAGCTGGAGCTCAACACGCGCAAGAGTGTGGAGATGACAGTGGACTTTCGGAAGAACCGCCCACCCCCTCACCATCAACAACATCGCAGTGTCTACCGTGGACAAATTCAGGTTCCTGGGGTCCACAATATTGTGCACTTTGAGACAGTTAAAACTGTGAAAAGCGCCTTACAAATACTCATTATTATTATTATTATTATTATTATTATTATTATTAATATCACGGAACCTGAAGTGGTCTGCCCACATAGACACTGTCCGGAAGAAGGCTCACCAGAGGCTTTTCCTCTTCAGACAGCTCAGGAAGTTCAACCTGCCCCAAGAGCTGCTGATCATCTTCTACACGGCCATCATCCAGTTTGTCTTCTGCACCTCCATCACCGTGTGGTTTGGCTCATCCACCAAACAGGACAGACACGGACTACAGCTGGTGGTCCGGTCAGCAGAGAGGATCATTGGGACTGAACTTCCATCGATCGATCATCTGTACCGGACCAGACTCGGGAAAAGAGCCGTCAGCATCACCGCTGACCCCACACACCCCGCCCACAGACTGTTCAAAAGCCATAAACACCAGAACCACCAGACATAGAGTCAGCTTCTTCCCTCAGGCCGTGTTTGAACTAGACTGTGGATGAAATCCTGATGTTAAACTGATGGTTACCTCCATTCTGGCAAAGAAGGCCATCCATATTCGGGACACGAACTGCGGTCCCGGGTCAGACACAATATCCTCCGGGATGCCGAAATTCCAGAAAACCTGCTGGAACAAGGTTTCCGTTGCTTCGATGGCGGTCGGCAGACCCTTCAGAGGAACAAGTTTACAGGCTACATACATGTGAACCCCTGAGATAGGGGCAAATCTGTCAAAAAGTCTACAGCCAGGTGTGACCAGGGACGCAGAGGAATGGGCAGAGGGACCAGTTTCCCTTGAGGTAGGCCTCTGGACGTGTTAGTTGTGGCGCACACTTCACACTGTCCCACAAGCGTCACCACGTCTCGAGATATGGAGGGCCACCAGTAGCGGGGTTGTAGGAGCGAGAGGGTACACAAGGTGCCAGGGTGTCCAGAGCCCAGAGTGACGTGCACTGCTCGGATGAGTGGTTGACTGAGTGCCAGAGGCACAAAAGTGCGACCAGCCGGGCATCCAGGTGGGCACTCCTCCTGACCTTGAGTGGCCGCTATCTGCCTGTCGAGGGACCATTGGACTCACCAATAGGGAGCATCGGCTCAGGACAACTAGATTCAGGCTTTTCTTGGTCCTCGTGGAGGAACCGGTATCTAATGAAGAACAGTGCTCACCTGGCTTGCCGAGGGTTGAGACGTCTAGCTCCTCGGAAATACTGGACGTTTTTGTGATCCATGATCACTTCAAACGGATGCCGAGCCCTTCCAGCCAGTGCCTCCACTCTTCAAGAGCCAGGAGCTCTTGGTTTCCAATGTCGTAGTTCCTCTCAGTGGTGGACATCTTTCCTGAGAAGTAGGCACAGGGCCTCAACATGGACATCTCCTGCCGCTGAGAAAGGATGGCTCCCACCCACGTGTTCTACTCATCCACCTCCACGATGAACGGCTGCTCCGTGTCAGGATGGGCCAACAACGGCGCGGTCGTGAATGCTGACTTGAGGTTCTGGAAGGCCCGATGTTAGTGGGGATTCTTGAGCAGAGATGTTAGTGGGGGAGCTCTAAGTACTGAAACCTTGAATGAATCGGCGGTAGAAGTTTGCGAAGCCTAGAAACCTCTGCAGGTCTCGCACGGAACGGGGAGTGGGCCAGTCGCGGACTTCGGACACCTACTGATCCATCTCGACCCCCTGCGGGAAAATCACATAGCCAAGGAAACATGATTTCACAACATGGAATTCTACTTTCAGGAACAAATCATTCTCTCGTAGTCTCTGTAATAATCTGGAAACATGATGCACTTGGGTAGCAAGATCTGGGGAATAGATCAGGATGTTGTCGAGGTAGATGACCACGAACAGGTGGATGAAGTCCCGGAAGAGCTCGTTCATCATGGCCTGTTGGAGAGTCCGAAGGGCATCACCAGGTATTCATAGTGATCTTCGGGTGTAATGAAGCCCGTCTTCCATTCATCTCCAGCCCTGATCCTGATCAAATTATGAGCACTGCGAAGATCCAACTTAGAATACACATTAAAATTGCGTAGTTGCTCCAATGCTGCAGGAACTAAAGGTAGCGGGTACTTGAACTTACGTGTCTCTTCATTAAGTTGGCGATAGTCGATGCAGGGCCGAAGACCTCCATCCTTTTTCTCCACAAAAAAGAAGCTGGACACGGCAGGGGAAGTCAAAGGCCAGATGAAGCCCTGGTCGAGAGCCTTCTTCAAGTACACGTTTAGCGCCTCTCACTCTGAGATTGACAAAGGGTAGATCTTCCCCTTGGACAGCTTTGCCCCTGGCAACAACTTGACGCCACAATCCCAGGACTTGTGGGGAGGGTAGGCGGGTGGCGAGCCGGGGACTGAACACATCCTGAAACCGCTCCTGAAAACTCCGCAGGGATGGCAGAAGAGGGCGCCGAAGAACAGGGTTTAACAGAGGTAGCAGAGAGGATCACATTTGTGGTGTGTTGAGGATGTGAACTGATGAACCTGGTAAGTGCAGCAGCGAGACACACCTGCACGTCTCACCCCATCGCAACTCCTTGGCCCGGTCCCTGTCGAGCACCGGCTGATGGTTCTGAAGCCAGGGCAGTCCTAACACCAACTCTGCCGTGGATCCTTCTAAAATCTTAAACTGAACCCACCTGTAACTGAAGCATGGGCGATTGTAACCGTATTTGCCCGTGCGCCAGAGGACGACCCTGGATAGTATGGACTCTATGTCTCCGGACTGGGACACGGACTCGAGTTCAATCGTGTCATCAGGCTGCGGCTGATGAAATTGTCTGCTGACCCGGAATCCACTAAGGCAGGGGTGGCCAACCCGTGGCTCTTGAGCATATGACATGAGTCAAATATGCACACGATGTTAACTGTTGAAAAATAACATGATAATATTATCATGTTGGTGTGGTTATTTTTGTTAAATCTGGCAGAGCAGAGTTCTGTATGTGTGTGTGTGCATACGAGATTAAGGAATGGGATTATGTTTATGTGTGCCGTAAAGTGGCTCTTAGTTTCTGACTGGTTGGCCTCTCCTGCACTAAGGCTTGGACTGAAATACATGACATTGGAGAACGAAGTATGACTGAATGGAGTGCAGAGAACATACCGGGTCGGAGGATGGTCGCGTAGTGCAGGTGTCCCGCTGGTGGCTGGCACCCGCACAGCACAGACACAGTTCTCATCCTTCGTCATGTCATCATGTTCGGCGGGGTTGAGACGGCAGAAGTCCACTTTCATAGGCTCCTCAGTGGGGCGGCACACTCGAACGATCGTTCCGCCGACGAGGCAGCGGCGTACACAGATAGGTTTTGCCCCACTTGCTCCACAACACCAACGCTTGCTGAATCTTTGGACTCAAACCGCAGCAATAAGCCGCTTTTAATGCTTTCTCTCCCCAGCCTCTGGCGTTGGCCAAGGTACGAAATGCAATAATGTACTCACTCAACGGACGTCTTCCTTGACGAATGGTGAAGAGTTTCTCTTGTGTGGCTTTTGAAGAACAGTCAGGTCCGAACGTTTGCAGAAGGTTTGTAAACGGGGATTCCAGGGAATGCATGGCGCTGTTCTGACTCTCCCAGAGAGGAACCGCCCACTGAAGCACGTGTCCGGTTAGATGAGACACCACAAACGCAACTATAGCGGCTTCATCAGGAAATTACAACGGATGGGATAAAATGTACAGACGTGCCTGGAGAATAAATCCGTTGCAGTTTCGGCTTCACCTGAATAGCAATAATAATTAAAATTCCCACACGTGTTGTGTATAATTTTATTCTATAGTTTTACAGCGTAGTAAAAAAAGACATTAAATGCGAAATAATTTTTTCTAATTAATACAACTGTTTGTTTAGGGAGGGTAGAATAGTTAGAAAGTTTCCTGGTATTTGGGACATGGCAGAACACCCTGAGATTACCACCACCAGCAGCAGCAGCAGCAGCACAGAAGCAAACTTTTGGGTGTCATTGTCAACTGTATTTTGTTTCAAGGATATGTTTATATAGTTGAATCTGACCAGTCCGAAATGTGTTGATCATGATCATAATAATTGTCGTTTTGCATGTTGACGTGTTTTAATAGTTTGAGTTTTCTTGTTTTCAGATTTGATGCGGGTGAATCAGGGAAGTGAAGAAAGACGTGACGTGGAGAATAAACACCAGGAGCTGATCGACACCGTACAGGAACAATCATCTATTTGTCGTTTAAAGACAGCAGGTCAGCTTTCACTCCCAGTGGAGGTTTTTACAACTCATCAACATTTCCCACCAAACTCTTTCTGAAACTCACACAGAAGAAAGAAACTTTAGCTGCCGCCACTGTGTTCAAATCTTCAGTATAAGGACGTTATCATCTATCAAACCTACACTGGACAAAAACACTGCCATCTCTGTCTGAAGATGTTCTCTCCTGAAGATCATTCCAACAAGCCTGTCCAAATTCACCAAAATGCTAAGAAGCACAAAAACCACCACAGGTGTCTTCAGTGTGACAAAACGTTCTCTCGCCACGGTGATTTAAGGAGACACATGAGGATTCACACCGGGGAGAAACCATTCTCCTGTTCTCTGTGTGGAAAGAGTTTCTCTCTGAGATCAAATCTAGAGAGTCACATGAGGATTCACACCGGAGAAAAACCATTCTCCTGTTCTCATTGTGGAACGTGTTTCTCTCAGAAATCAGGTCTGGAGAGTCACATGAGGACTCACACCGGTGAGAAACCGTTCTCTTGTTCTCATTGTGGAAAAAGTTTCTCACAGAGCGCACATCTGAATAGTCACATGAGGACTCACACCGGAGAGAAACCGTTCTCCTGTTCTCATTGTGGAACGTGTTTCTCAGATAGATCAAATTTGAAGAGTCACATGAGGATTCACACCGGAGAGAAACTGTTCTCCTGTTCCCAGTGTGGAACGTGTTTCTCTCAGAAATCAGGTCTGGAGAGTCACATGAGGACTCACACCGGAGAGAAACCGTTCTCCTGTTCTCGGTGTGGAACGTGTTTCTCTCAGAAATCAGGTCTGGAGAGTCACATGAGGACTCACACCGGTAAGAAACCGTTCTCTTGTTCTCAGTGTGGGACTTGTTTCTCGGAGAGATCAGGTCTGAAGAAGCACATGAGGATTCACACCGGAGAGAAACCGTTCTCTTGTTCTCAGTGTGGAATGTGTTTCTCTCAGAAATCAGGTCTGGAGAGTCACATGAGGACTCACACTGGGGAGAAACCGTTCTCTTGTTCTCAGTGTGGGAAGAGTTTCTCAGAGAGATCAAGTCTGAAGTGTCACATGAGGACTCACACTGGGGAGAAACCGTTCTCTTGTTCTCAGTGTGGGAAGAGTTTCTCAGAGAGATCAAGTCTGGAGAGTCACATGAGTTTTCACACCGGTCAGAAACCGTTCTTATGCTCTCAGTGTTGGAAGAGTTTCTCTCGGAGCGGACACCTGAAGATACACATGAGGATTCACACCGGAGAGAAACCGTTCTCCTGCTCTCAGTGTGGAACGTGTTTCTCTCGGAGGTCAATTCTGAAGAGTCACATGACGGTTCACACTGGGGAAAAACCGTTCTCCTGTTCTCAGTGTGGGAAGAGTTTCTCACAGAGATCAAGTCTGAAGAAGCACATGAAGACACACCAGTGAGAAGAGTTTGTGACAGAGATCAGATCTGTTGTTACAGATGTTCACAAAGAAGGGATCTGAATGGTCACGCGAGGACACACTCCTAGCAGAAACTTGCTAGGATGAAAAACCGTTTAAGACAATGGAGATTTTGTGAGAGAAACCTCAGATAACAGAATCGTTCAGTCATCTACGCTGACAGGAAAACCACGGCTCATTGTCCCCATTTTCAGTCAGGAGTAATCAAAGTAAATGCTAATGTGTCGTCTTTATGGAGCGTTGCTGTGAAATGTTATTTCATGATCTTGATGTTTAATAATCATTTCTATATTATTTTTTTTGTATCCAAATGTGTTCAGTTCTTTTTCTTGTGCCTTAGTTTGAATGATAATTCGTACGTGGCGATTAGAGACGCACCGATGCTGGTATCCACCTCAACACCACATTATGTAAAGACCGGGGTTAATCTCTGTTTAATTGAAGAATTTAATTGAAAATGAGAAAAAACTTTGTTAATTCAAATATCGTGCACTCAATAGCAAAGCTTTAATATTAATGGCCTTTGTGCTGTCCAAAGCAGGAAAAAAAAACTGAAAACAAAGAGTTGCACAGTCACTATTTAAATTTGTTTCATAAATAATTAGACCTGTCAAACGATTAATTTTTTAACCGATAATTTTTTTTAAACGATTAATCACGATTAAACGACTGAAGCTTTCAATATTAGATATTGAGGTGTAATATATACATGTATGTAAAGTCAACACTAAATAAACACTTGTTTAAATACTGTAAAATAATTGATTACAATTGTTGTTCAATTTGCAATGTATTGTCTTTTCTGTTATATTTACATATACGTAAGTGTTATCCATCAATTGAAAGTTTGAAGAACATGTTTTTTTTTAGGTTACAGTCTTAATAAAAACAGGATGTTGTGTTTTTTGTAAAAAATAATAATAAAATTATAATGTGAAGCGTGTTTTGTTTTCTCTTTGTCAGCGGAAAACGAAGTGTAATTTAATAAATATTCATCACTCTAACATAAAACTAACAAAAAAAATATGTCTACATAAAGCTTACAATGTCTGTTGTTAAAAATAAGTGTAAGTAAATACAGTGTTGTCTTTATATATAATCCGTATGAATCCAAAGATTCGGCTTTTTGAACAGAGCAAGTTATTTGCAGTTGAGAAGGAAGTGTTGAGGGGAGGAGTAGGTCAGTGTTACTTAAACACTAAGTGACAGCACCTGAAGTCAATGACTGCACATCAGGAGATGGCCTGCGGCTCTCTTGGCTCTATTCATTGCACGTTGCCAATCCGAAAATTAAAAAAAGCAACTGTGATTAATGGCATTTTAAAAAATGGACACGTTTAAGCACTTTGAATAAATCGCGTGCGTTAACACATTAACTTTGACAGCACGAAAAATAATATTTATTAGGGATGTACCGAATATTTGGTCACTAAAATTTTTCGACCGAAATAGCCAAAACAATACAGCCGAAAGGTAATAATCCGGTTTGTATTAAAATCAGCGGTCCACCTTAACTGTGACTGCCGCAGCGCGACCTTGGTTACAGTGGACGCCAGAACACATTTGGTTGCAATAGAATGAATAATTATTGCAGTTACATATTGCATTAGAAGTTATTGAAAACAAAGAGAGACACCGATGACAGAGAAGAAAGAGAGAGAGAGAGAGAGAGAGAGATAATAGAGGAGAAAGATGGGACGGGTGAGACAAAAAAAAGAACGAATAAATATAAATATGTAGAAATAAGTAAAAAGAAGAGAAAAGTGGACAGCGAAAATAATTTTTCATCCGGAATGGACAGATTTCTTCCTATTCATATTACGCACAGTGAGATTAAACTTGTGTCTGATGTGTTCAGAAAAGAAAAAGGATCCCCTAAAACGGTTGAATTGTTTGGATATGATCACAGGTTTTTTTCTTTTTTAACCTGCTTATAAGTTTTGAGTCCTTTAAGATGTTAAAGGAAGTCAAGTTTTGATACACTTTCTTCCTTTATGTTTTCTTTTTTAAGTTAAGCACTTCATTTGAACATTTATATACTCGATTATATTGAAAAGTAGCACGGCTTTTCGCAATCTTTTAGGCATAAGTTAGATAACATTGTAAATATATGCTCCATTGGATTGTACACAATTTTTACAACTTTTCAGCAGGCCAGTAGGCGTGTCTATTATTGTTCATGTACCTGAGTGGGACAAGTTCAACATTTTAGTTTGAATTATATTTTTTACTCTTGATTGTTGCAATATGCTTAATAAATATGTGCATAATTTACAACAAAATTAGTTTCATTTATTTGGAGACGACGTGCACAGAATCGCACTCGCGTACATTTAACTGTTGACTGGCCTGTCTGAGTCTGTCTGACTTTACTGCCTTTTCTCTTCTCTTTACAAACCGATCCATAACAGTGACGCGACTTTCTTGAATGATTCGTTTGAAATGAGCTCATTTGTATATGACTCGGGATGAACGAGTCTCCTCAGTGAACAGTTTGTTCATCAAGACTCTGTGGCGAGAAGAATCATTCACTACTTGTTCAAACTGACAGCGCCGCATTCAGTAAAAAAATGAATGAATGACTCAAAAAGAATCGTTCACTTTACTGTTCGAGAGTTAAAGACAGTCAGTTAAAATAATCTAAATTCTCGTCTCTAATCTACTGTTTACTGGTTTCTTCTTTTTTTTCTTCTGCTAATGTGAAGTCTGCACTTTATTAGTCTGCTTTCAACTGTAGTTTTGAATGTGCCTTAATGTATATATTTTAAACTTTATTTTCATTTTTTTTTTTGCAATTTTTTCGTGTTTTAAAGCACTATTTTAGATGCACTGCCTTAAATGAATGTTCCGTAGAGGTAAAGTTATGCCTGTGTTTCTCCTGCATAAGTGCTTGTATGGGTTAAGATCTTTTTGTTCTTGTGAAAGTATCTTATTTTAACACTTATTAAAGCCTGTATGCCATTATGTGTGTGTGTGTGTGTTTGCACGGACCTTCGTGTATGCACTCGTTATACGATGAAAAATTCTGTACATTCATTTAAATTCTATTGGAGTTTTTTTTAAAGTGAAATGAAAAGTCCAAAGTAAAGTGATGACCACTAGGAGCAGTATTGCAAATTCAAATTTTATTTGTCACATACATACTATACAGCGTAGTACAACATGTAGTGAAATGTGTTTTTGATCGTTTCAGCTTTTGAACAAAGGGATGGGGGAGATACAGCTAAATGTGGAAAGGGAAATATAATTAAATGAGAAAGAATAGAAATATGATAAAAACAATAGATTTAAAGACAAAATATTAAAAAAATACAAAATTTCCAAGATAAAATTACAATATAATAACGTAGAAAGAGTAAACGTTCAAAAAGTGAGTAAAATACAAAAAAGTGACTCCAGAAAGTTTTTAAAGTGTTCGGTTTAAGGCGTCTTAAAAGTGACTCAGTGATCCAGAAAGTGTTTGTAAAAGTGACCGGTTAAAGTTAAATTGTGCTCCGTCCATTTACACGCACAAACCCGGAGCAGTGGGCAGTGGTTGTGTAGGTATGTGGGCGTCAGTGTCTTGATCAAGGACACACCCACTGGACCGAGATTTCAACCAGCAAAGCTTGTGTGGCAGCGACAAGTCTGGATCTTCCTCACCTCGTCATCATCATCATCATCATCATCATCAGTCCTACACTAAACACTGGCCTGTAACAGCAAGCACACAGGGTTAAGCACACTTTAGCTTCTCAGCCGTGTGATAGCAACATCAAAGTTGTGGGTTTGATTCCTTGATGTGACTTTCCCGTGTGATCAAATTTCTTTTTCTTTTTAAAACAGAACAATTGGTCCAATGGAATCAAACCTATCAATTTTGTTTTCTGTGCATTTTTTTCGTACACTTGTTTTGGTCACAAAATAAAAATATAAATTAAGCTTTATATTCTTCCTTTTAAATTAATAGGATTGTCTAATCAACACCGTTAAAATGTACATTTTAAGATGGACATATATCAGTTTTTACCTTCAGTGGTGGCCAGAACATGACGTAATTGTTTGACGCGCATAGCGCGAGGAAGGATTTTCTCCTGGGTAGGAAAATATTTCAGAACTCGGCGGTGTGGGACCTGTCACTGGTTTTAGAGGCGATGATGGTGCCACCAATAGAACCATCCCAGCAGATGTTCTGTCCGGTGTGAAATCTTGCTTTTCTTTTCTCTTTTGGTTCACAGGGCAAATGGGTTATTGATTTTCTAATAAATTGAGAATGTTTACAATAATGAATAAAACCCACAATAAACAAAAAAAACAATAATTAAATGCAGTGTACTTTGTATAGCACAGTACTAAAAAAACAACTACACATATAGAATAATTTGACCCCCTCAAATTTAGTGGGATCTACCCCTAAATATTGAACATCAGTTTAGTAATTATCAGTTAGTTTAGTTTTATTATTATAATGTTTTATTTGTTTATATAACAAATATTCTGGCATATTCCATTTTGTATTGTTTTGAATATATTTATTAAAAATAAGTAAATGCAATTATATGGGACGGATGTCATGACGCGAGTTGGTGACGTCATTTGCCGCGCGTTTGCCTTCAGTGTGGCGAATGACACGGACGGCTCTTATTGTCGCGGTGAAGTTCTGAACATCTCTCCGTCTGGACATTTCTAATGCCAGAATTGTTTGCCTTTTTTCTTCTACCTTGGCCAAGCAACGATTCTGTGGACTGGATTTTTTTTTTTGGAGTTCCGGTGGACGATTTTCTTTGTCATTTCTTGGGTTTGCCCTGTAGAGGTCGCTCTATATTCAATTATACGGTTGAACAGCCGAACCGGGAATGATTCGAGTTGTATGTTTGATGTGAATGGCAGTGAAAAAAGTTGATCGTTTTATATCGGGGAACATTATCTGATTTTCAAGGTGATATATCTTCATAGATACAAAATATTTTTTGGTTTGCATTTCAAATACATATTTTACTTAACTTTTATTAAATTGTTGTTATTTATCTTTTTCTAATACACATTTCAAAATTCAGTTCTTTGGGTTGTTTGGTTTTCTTATTCAAGCAACAGCACGCTGAGTTTCGGGGTTTTTTTTTTTTTTTTACCTTTTAACATACTGTGCATGACATATTTTTATGTATATAAATATACCCGAACCCGAGGCAACACATTTTTTTAATATATTTTTTTTATATATGAAAAAATATATAATAATAATAATATGAGTATTTGTAGGGTGCTTTTCACAGCAACTGTCTCAAAGCGCACGTGTAAATATGTAAGAGAAGTGTTGCTTTTAAAATCGTATTGCAGAAATGGTTTAGAATGAAACACACCATCACATCACCAGACTGTTAATAAGTTAAAATTAAGACACGGTTTGCTAATCAGCTCAGATTTCACTTCTGTGTGGTGTTAAGCACAATCAGCTCATCAGATGTGGCCCCCGGGAGGCCGACACCGTCCCAGTGTCCCGCGCTCCAGATCCTGCAGCATATCGCCGTCTCCCCTTGTTTGCATCATCACGCCTCAGCCTGAGGGCCTGTTTGCTCGGCTCTGGGTCTGCAGGTCACAGGTTGAGTTTTCTGTTTGTAAAGACGTCTGCAAAAATGGGCGCTTTGCGAATGATCCTTTTTCCAAAAATGAATGACCCATGTGAAGCTGAACAAAGTCTGATTTTATATGATTTTAATCTGTATTTATTCTTATCCGAAAATTAGTGATCCGTGTGAAGCTGAGGTAAAATTTGATTTAATCTGATTTTATTTGTTTTTAATCTGATTAAAAAATGAATGATCCGTGTGAAGCTGAACTTAATCTGATATAAAAATTAATAATCCACGCGAAGATGAAAAAAATCTGATTTTATTTTATTTTATTCTGAATTTACAGTGTTTCCTCGCTACTTTGGGGTTAGACAATCACGGATTCACTGCTTGGCGGATTTTTTTTCTTTATCAGGTATGTTCGCGAATTCACAACTTTGCGGATATTTTTTATTACGTATGCAAAAATTATAAAAGAAATATAGCAAAATATTTGTGCACGACCGTGCGGTCCGCTGATGTTGATTTGTGTGCCGTTACCCCCAAAAGACCCACAGCACCTCCCACACCCGCCAGGGCCACCGCACGAGCCCCAGAGGCGGGAAACGTGCGCTCGCGCCTCATATCCCCCGATTCAAACACTTTGAAAATTAATATCTCCGCGGGGACGCGTGCTAGCGAGAAATTTTTAGTACATACTGCTTAACAATATTTCGTTGTTTTTTTTTTATGTTGTGCACTTACTGTTTTATTACTTGACATCTGTTCCTGTGATTTTTGTACTGAGATGTTTGTTAACATTACTTTAATAAAGAATACTACGTGAAAAAAATGTTTTAAAAGTCTCAATAAGTGTTAAATAAATACTTACTTTCCTACTTCGCGGAATTTTACCTATCGCGGTCGGGCTTGGAACGTATCTACAGCGATAAACGAGGGTTTACTGTAATCTGAACAAAATGTTTTAATCTGGTATTATTTTACCTTAATCTGAATTTAATCTGATTAAAAAATGAATGATCTACGTGAAGATGAACAAAATATGACTTCATCTGATTTTAATCTAAATTAAATTTTGTTCAAAATGGAATGATCCATGTGAATCTGAACAAAATGTGATTTAATCTGAGGGCCTGTTTGCTCGGCCCTGGGTCTGCAGGTCACGGATTGAGAGTCCTGTCTGTAAATGATTCTGAGCTTGTCGAATAATCCACGTGAAGATGAACAAAATCTGATTTAATCTGATTTTATTTGATTTTAAAATGAATTTAATCTGATCCAAAATTGAATGATCTGTGTGAAGCTGAACACAACTTGATTTAATCTGATTTTATTTGATTTTAATCTGATTCAAAAATTAATGATCCGTGTGAAGCTGAACAAAATCTGATTTTATTTGATTTTAATCTGAATTTAATCAGATTAAAAATGAATAATCCACGTGAAGATGAACAAAATCAGATTTTATTTTAATCTGAATTTAATATGATTTAATTTGATTCAAAATGGAATGATCCACATGAAGATGAACAAAATCTGATTTAATCTGATTTTATTTGATTTTAATCTGATTAAAAATGAATAATACACTTGAACAAAATCAGATTTTTTCTTTATTTTTATCTGAATTTAATCTGATTTTATTTGATTTTAATCTGAATTTGATCTGATTAAAAATAAATAGTCCACGTGAAGATTAACAAAATCTGAATTAATCTGATTTTAATCTGATTCAAAAATGAACGATCCATGTGAAGATAAACAAAATCTGATTGAATCTGACTTTATTTTATTTTAATCTTATTAAAAAAAATAATAATCCACGTGAAGATGAACAAAATCTGATTTAATCTGGTTTTATTTTATCTTAATCAGATTAAAAAATGAATGGTCCTTGTAAAGATGAACACAATCTGATTTAATCTGATTTTATTTGATTATAATCTGATCCAAAACATTAATTATCCGTGTGAATCTGAGCAAAATCTGATTTTATTTGATTTTAATCTGATTATGAAATGAATAATACACTTGAAGAAAGTCAGATTTTTTCTTTATTTTAATTTGAATTTAATATGATTTAATCTGATTAAAAAAATTAATGATCCGTGTGAAGCTGAATGAAATCTGATTTAATCTGATTTTATTTTATTTTAATCTGAATTTAATTTGATTTTAAAAAAAAATTATTAATTAATTTAAACAATGTAATGCCCATGCAACAAAAATCGAGCCAATACATTTAAACGTTCTTTATTATTAAAATATCTGCCTTTTTATATGACAACTGCCCACTAATATTGCTGGCTACTAGATAGACATTTATAACAGAAGAGCTGATATTTAGAACACTAGATGATATTGATTAATCCATTTATTTATTAGAACAGAGTCTAGGACTATTATGTTGATACAGATGTAAGTTTTTACAGATTTAATTCTCATTATTGATGGCCGTGATGGCGAGCAGCAGCCACAAGAGGGCGGCGTGCGCACCAGGACGAGGTCAAGGACGCGGAGCACATTCCTCCGAGCTCGGCATTCCTTCCCTCCTGCTCTGGATGAATCATTCAGCCGCCGCCTGCTAACATCCACAAGCGTCCTGTTCAAAGAAGAAGGTCGGCGGGCACATTCCAGGCCGAGGTGGACGCGATCCAGTCTAAATTAGGAGCCTGCGTGTGCTGGAAGCCGGTCAACGGTGACCTCTGACCTCACTGCTGCTGTGACCGTCAATCGAGAGGAAACGCAAAGTCACGACAGATCGAGAAGACCGGAAGCTTTCGCTCTTACAACTGACGAGCAGCGAAGGGTTAAAAAAAACGCCCTTTGATTTGAGTTTGATTCGAAAGTGCACAGAGACCGAATCGAATTTCCCATCTCTTAAAATGTTACATTGTCATACTCTTAAAACTACATTGTAACTACACTATTTTATCCACACTGTCCACAATCGCTAGAAATTATTTTTTTTAAATAAGTAAAACGACATTGAAATGATACGTGTCACAAGGTAAGTTAGTGAAATAAAGAAAAAAAAATCTTTCAAAGAGAAAATTCACGCAATTTAGCCAGAAATGTGGAAAAACAAATAAAAGTGTTGAATTTTTATTTTGTGCCTGAAAATTTGAGGAGTGCTTATATTTAGCGTAAATACAATATTCAGTGAGGTAAAAAAAAAAAATCCAAGATAAAATAACGGCACAGCAATGGTGAAGAACCTGGTCTGCGATTCCACTGGAATCGTCGTCGAGCTGTAAAAAGCCGCTCTCTCCATCACGCAGACTAGATTTAAGATCCAATCCTCTGACGCAATAAACAAACAACAATCTGAGTGAAATGAGCAATACTTTAATTTGTAAAACCCGAGGTAAACTTGCTTCTCATTGCAGACAAAATGACGACAAGAGTCAAAGTTCTTGAAGAAGACGAGACACCGGCGGGAAACCAAGAGTATATTCCAGTCGAACGACAACGCAAAAGAAAACAAAAAAAACCTGCAACTATAGGCAGCTCGTCAAGTCTGCTCCATACAAAAACATTTTAAACATTAAAGTCATCGATCAGAAGCGAGCGGAGCGTCTTCACATCTTCCTCTTCTGGGTGCTGATGTAGAGCACTGCACGAGAACACCACAGTCAAATACAAACCGTCCCCGCAGCATGAGGGGCGCTCACCATTGTTCCCTCGGAGAAACGCGTCTCCGTACTTGTTCTTCAGCTGACCGTTGACGTACTCCTCCGTCTGCTCCACGGCGATGTTCATGTAGCCGTCAAGACAAGCCAGCACTCCTGCCGGCCAGCACACACACACACACACACACACACACCCTGAGCCGACGCGTTCTGCCGTTTATTTCCCTCTTTGTTTTTTTATTCATATTTTATTTATTTTGTATTTTATTGTATTTTTATGGTATCTCCTTCTTGCATGCAACCCCCCCACCCCACCCCATCATTTATTTCGTTCTTTCTTTCTGTCTTTTTTCCTTCCTTCTTTTTATCTGTCTTTATGCATGCATTCATTTCTGTCTGTCTGTCTGTCTTTCCTTCTGTCTTTCTGTCAGTCTTTCGTTTCTTCTTTCTTTTTGTCAGTCTTTCCTTTCTTCTTTCTTTCTATCTTTCCTTCATTCTTTTTTTATTCATTCCTTTTTTCTTTCTTTCAATCATGGTTTGATGATGGAAATCAAATCTCGAACTTCTCGAACTCTGAAGCGATCAAACTGGATTCTAAACAGATCATAAATATATAAATCCGTCGTTATCATTAGTTCTCATCACATACAAGTCTAAACTCGAAAAGACATTCTTTATGTTTGTCTGTCTTTCTTTCCTTCATTCTTTATTCCTTTTCTTCTTTCTTTCTTTCGTTCAATCGTGGTTTGATGGAAATCAAATCTCGAACAAAAGCGTTCAAACTATGGATTCAAAACGGATAATAAAATGTATAAATCCATCGTAATCATTAGTTCTCATCACATATAAGTTTAAAATCGCAGACAAATAGAAACAGCTGGGTCAGTTCAGTCTCGTCACTCAGAAATTCCGACCCAGAGCTGTTTGTTATAAAGATACCGTTCGGTTGATAAGTTTAAAAAAAAAATAATAAATAAAAATACTTAAACGTTTTTTCTCACTTTAAAACTTCCCCTGCTTGTCTTAGTTGGTGTAATCTACATACATGTAAATAATAACTGGTTCTTTTGACATTTGTAACGCCCGCGACAATATTTTCTTAGTCAATTTGACCCTTCAGACAAAATAGAAGCTAAAAAAAGACTTTGCAACTATGCATTTACTTCTGATTTAATGTTTGACACCGGAATCCGGCCTGATCAGACGTAGTCGATTTCGGTTTATTTCGCTCGGCTGCTTTGAAATCTGAAAAATGCTTTAAACAATGTTCAAATTGAATCGACATGTTCTGCGTGGCATCAGTTCGCAACACTACAATCGCGGGTTTGACTCCCGTCGTCTCAAACTATAATGCAAATTGTATGTAAAAGCGACAAGAGGTTGTGACGTCACACTAAACGTTGGTTTCAAGGGATTGTTCTTTCTGTCTTTTTTCCTTCCTTCTTTTTATCTGTCTTAATTCATTCATTAATTTCTTTGTCTGTCTGTTCTTCTTTCTTTCCGTCTCTCGGTCGGTCTTTTTTTCCTTCCTTACTTTCTGTCTTTATTCATTCATTTCTTTCTGTCTGTCTTTTCTTCCTTCCCTTTTTTCCTTTCTTTATTCATTCCCCTTTTTTTTTACACTAAACGTTCATTTAAAGGGATTGTTCTTTCTGTCTTTTTTCCTTCATTTTATCTGTCTTTATTCATGCATTCATTTCTTTCTGTCTGTTCTTCTTTCTTTCGGTTTCTCGGTCGGTCTGTCTTTCTGTTTTTCTTCCTTCCTTCCTTCTTTTTATCTGTCTTTATTAATTTATTTATTTCTGTCTGTCTTTCTTTTTTTCCCTCCGTACTTTCTGTCTTTATTCATTCATTTCTTTCCGTCTGTCTTTCTTTTTTTCCTTCCTTACTTTCTGTCTTTTTTCATAAATTTCTTTCTGTCTGTCTTTCTTTTTTTCCTTCTTTCTTTCTGTCTGTCTTACCCTTTGTTCCTTTCTTTCTTTATTCATTCATTCTTTTTTTTTTTTTTACACTAAACGTTCATTTTAAGCGATTGTGTCGTGTCGTGTCTGATCTGTTGAACACGCGTCACCTCTGTAATCGACCCCCGAGTTCAGCTTGACGACCACCGGCCTCCCGATGATCTGCTTGAGGAAATCGCTCGGCGTCTGCTTCCGGAGACTCATGATAGCTGCAAACAAACAAACAAACAAACAAACACAAACGTCGTCAAAAGACACAACAGCAATACAGTGCGTACGTGTTTTACCTTAAAACGTGAACAAACATTTCACACGCGACGAGAACACGAAAGCGAGACTATTTGCTTTCACCTATCGAGGTTTTCAGCAGTGGAGCTCCACGTTTAAATCTTGAGGTTTGCGCGCATTTCGAGCAGAGCGATTAGCTTGTTAGCAATAGCATCGCAGCATCAGGCGCTACAGTGTCGCGTCTATGCACGAGCAATCTGTACCGCAACGTGTATGAACGAGTAAATTCGTTTATTAAAAAAAGCGAAATGAGTACAAACCACAACACCCACCCTTTTTTCCTTGTAACGTTCCAAAAGCGTTTTAATAAAACGAGTGGACTTCTTCTTCTTCTACTTGTTCTCTTCTTCGTGCTGCTGTCACTCAGCTTAATGATGCATTAGCGCCACCGTCTGTCCCGGAGTACATCACTGTCTCTTGCTTTATATCTATCTTTTTTTCTGTTTGTCTGTCTGTCTTTTTCATCTCCTCCATTTATTCATTCCGTCTGTCTGTTAGTATGTCTGTCTTTCCTTGTTTTTTCTGTCTTTGTTTGTTTCTTTCTTTCTGTCTTTCTTTTTTCTTCTACTACTTTTATGTGCTTCTGTTATCCATCTCTCTCTCTCTTTTTCTTCCTTCTTTCTGTCTAATTGTCTTTCTTTTTTTCTTTCTTTCTGTCAGTATGTCTGCCTTTCTTTTCATCTTTTTTCCTTCCTTTTTTGTTTGTTTGTTTCTTTCTGTCTGTCTTTCTTTTTTTCTGTCTATCTGTCAGTCAGTTTGTCTTTCTTTCTCCATCCACTTCTTTCTGTATGTTGTCTGTCTTTCTTACTTTATTTCTTTCCTTCTTTCTTTCTGTCAGTCGGTCCGTCAGTATGTCTGTCTTTCTTTCTTTTTGTCTTCTTTCATTTCTTTCTTTCTTTTCCATCCCCCCTTCCTTCATTTCTGTCTATCTGTCAGTCTTTATTCATTCCTTCCTTCCTTTCTAATTTACTCAAACAATCATCTCCCAAAATTTTAATTGTATTACGGTTTCATCATAACAATAATAAAAAAACAAACGTGAAGAACGAGCATAAGGACTTTAGCGTGTGTGTGTGCGCGTCTTCTCACACTGTTGTGTGTCGATTTGGCTGTTTGTGGGTTAAACTTCCTCTTGTTTTATTGCATCATCCACTGATTCCTCTTCCCCACATCAGAAAGTTCACTGCTTCCAAAGCATTATTACCTTTTTATTCCATGATCTTTAATTAGACAAAATGCTTTTCTTTTTTTACTCCACCTCTTCCACACACATCTTGATTTGACCGTTTCTTTAGCTCTTCCTCTGTTAGGTGCAAATCACAGTGTCTCCTTGAATGAACCCAAATGTTGGCGAAAATCCAGACGGACACTTAAATATATATTTTTTATATTATATTTTTTGCTTATTAGTATTTTTTGCAAGTACTTGTACTGAGTATCAAAAATACAAGCAACTTTTAGTTTCGCGCAGTCCCAATAAATTCACGCAATCAATAAAGTACAAATACCATGCTCAGTGTTTCAATGTCTAAAGAATTTTTTCAGCGTTCGTCGTATTTTTTTTTTTTTTTTAATCGATTGTATTATACATGTAAACATATACATATTCAGCTCAAATTGACCCAATTTTCAAAAATAGAAAGTATTTTTTCTCTTTGAAACTTCTCCCACTCGGCTTATTTGGTGTAATTATCATATAAAAATTATAATGATTCATATATTTGTAACGTCCGCTACATGTTTATGTAACAGAGATAATGTTCGTGTCAATTTGACCCTTCAGACAAAATAGAAGCTAAAAAGAGTCAGAAAGATCAAATACTATTAGTTTCTTTACAACGAGACATAATACACCACACACACACACAGAAACACACACACACTCTCTCTCTCTCTCACACACACACACACACACACACACACACACACACACACACACACACACACACACTCACACACTCACA